>PVKA01005314.1:66776-91735 GCA_004027165.1 Ctenomys sociabilis
AAAAAAAAGCAAAATAGACACATACACACATAACATGTCTCTCTCTATATATATGTAACATGTCTACATAATATATGTTTTATATATATATATATATATATATATATATATATATATATATATATATCATATATTCGAACACACTGGCAGTTGGCTTAAAATCATGCTACATGGGTAGCCTGAAAGGTTACTGTACTTTCATGAGCAAACTATATTTACAGCTGAGATATTCTCTTATAATACAAATTATGAAGGAAAAACAATCCACACCAGCAAACCTGAATTAATTCAAACTCATTTGATCTTGTATTTTCTTAACTTCATTGTATTTTGTTTATTCTTCCAGTTCCTAATCTTTGAATCATCATTACATGCTAAGGATGGTATAAAAGATTCATATTTTCACTAAATAGATGCCTTCCTGCATATCCAAATCTAATTGCAATGCGTGACAACTGCCTACCTTTGCTCTTAGGCTTCAAATATTTGACCTTCCAAAATGCACTGAGAATAAGGCAAGCATGACAGCGTCACAATGACTTGCAGCCTGCATTAAGGAATCATTTAGATAGATTTCTATTAGTTCCCTCAGTGGAACAGTGGCAAAGTGGAGATCTTTCTATGCTTAATGTATCCCACATGCTTCTGGGACTGTTTGCCTACTGCACATTCCTGACCTTCTCTGACAGCAAGACCCATCGCACTGAGCATGAAAGCCAAGGTGTCCTAGGTGAAACAATTTGGTATTCTTAGGAAACTGGAGCTTGAGTAAGGACACGGAGAAAGAGTGGATTTGGGGCTGGACAATCAAAGACACATCTATTCAATGAGGAGAGCCCCAGTGCTGTTACCTGATGTTAGGTCCTGGGGGAGGGGACTAGTTACAGGTTTGTAGTATCCTACACAAAGAATTGGGCCATAAATCCAGGAAGAGCCGTGGAAGTATGTGTATTAGAGGCAGAAAAGAGATACTTTCTATAGGGTGAGAGTGGGCTGGTCAAGAGACCTAGAGAAGATGAAGGAAATGGAAGAGCTTCCGCTTCATGCAGTTAAGCTACTGCGACAGCTATCATATCAAAAACTCAGATTTTCTCTGGCCAGAGATAGATCTAAACTACTGTACAGAAATTGTGGCTTAGCTTTCCACCAGATGAAAATGAAGGACTGGTTCTTATTGGTTCTGCAAATAACACCATCAGATGCAAATGAGGGGTTAAAAATATTCATTCTGGGGGCCAGTCAGATAGCTCTGTGTATTAAAATTCCTTCTTAGGCAGACTCAGTGATGGGCTTTTCGGTTCAATTCCCAGTGTGCTACGCCGTGTCGGCCCCACTCCCGGGGCCCGCTGAGACTGTGTGTGGCGGCCTGTGCCTGGAATCCCAGCACTTGGGAGACTGAAAACAGGAGGGTCACTATGAGTCCGATCTGTGCGTTGAGACCCTGTAGACCCCATATTAAATACAAAATTAAAACGAAACAAAAAAAGTAGTCCATATGACTGCTTCAGTGTGCAGTGCTCAGGAGCCCTTGGAGTCACTTGGGTCCTGTTCAGTGAGTGTCCTCTGGGAGTTTTGAAACATTCTGCCTGATTTTTCTCAGCCCTCCCCTCCTGCCTCAGTGTCCTCTTAGCAATTTTTCTCCTCAAAGTTACACTTTTAGCCATTATTTTGGTATTGTAGGTAGCCTCAGTTCTCTTACATTAGTTTATTATTATTTCAAGCAATTCTTTTTTTTTCCAATAGCCAAAATGTTATATATGAAAACATTGTAGCTGAAATACATGTTCAAAACCATGTTATGTTTTATTTATATATAAAACAATGAGAGTCTGAAATTATTTTGGTATAATTTTAATTGCTTCTGTTTCCCTAGATTATATTCTGAATGAGGCTAAAAATAGAAAAAGTAAGATATTGATAGTTTTAGAAAGTAAACATATACAATACTCAGTTAACCTTGAACTTAAAAATGCTTTTTCTAATGTACATATGCAAATATGGACAGTGTATACTTATAGTGATGCTATTTATTTATTTGTCTGAAATTCAAATTTAAGAAGGGGTCTTGTATCTTATAGGGGAAACCTATCCACCTGTACAGCTCCATCAAATTCCAAAATGAACTCCAATTTCTAAAGTAATGATCAAACAAACAAATTGTGTCTGTGAAAACTATGGGACAGGAAGAAAGACTTAGGAGAACAGGATAACAAGTCATCACCAAATCATTGCCCCTCTTATGATTTAAAAATGATTTTTCTTGTCTCTGTTTTTGAGATAATGTCACAAATAACCACGATAGTAATCCATATCTTCTATTATGACTCTTACTGCAGAAGTAGAACAATCCATCAACTGTTATTACAGAGAAAGAAAGCAAAATCTCTGGAAAGGAGTTCTACATAAATTGTAAACTTCATGTTCTTGTCATCCTGGGAACTCACACACACACACACACACACACACACACACACACACACACACACACTCTAAGAGGCTGCCCAAAATAATAAAAAATGGAGAAGCAGCTTAGTCAATTTAGATCAATGGTTAGAAGGTGAAGAATTATACATGGGAAGAGAACAGAAGAGTGAACAGTAATGACAGCTGATGCTGAGTATCAATAGAAGGGAATTTGGTGTGTGAGTTGCCTAACTCTTAATTTCAATATGTATAGAAAAGGGACTTTTAGTTAACGAACAGTGGAAGATTACCCTTCATTCCTTCATTACTCCTTTCTATAGCTCTTTGTGCTATGTTTGAATAATTATGAAATATCTAAAGTTATTAGAGATTACTATTGACCACCAATAACAATATCCCAAGTACATTGCTTGGTTAAGTTTCTTTTTGTAGCACTGCAGGAAAATAATTACAAATAAGGGTTCATTCATAGGCACTCAGTTGTCACTGGAAAAAGATATTGCTGACTTATCTGGGGAATAAGCTTCATATTTCCTATAAAGTTATCTATATTTTTTCTTGCCAGAAAAAACGCCAACATAAGGCCAATGTATCACTGTTGCAAGTTTTATTCCAGCACAGAAGTACAAGGGGGTGGATGAACATTGTTCTGGATTTAATTCAACATTATGGTTCCTACAAAATTGACCATAAGTAAGAAGCATAGAAAGTACTTGAAGCTGTAAAATTGAAAAAGAATTTGCTGAGCAACGGCTGTAGATTCTGCTTATGCAACTGGCATCTGTTTGAAAAATTGGAGAAGGATAAAAGCTCGAGAAGATTACAAAGTTTGAAGTTTATGCTGGTAAGGCATTCAACATATAGCCAGCATCACAGCCATCCTAAGAAGTTAAAAAATATCCAGGAGAATGCCACCTGCCTGAATTCACAAATGCCTGTAACAATGGTGAAAAAGAACAGCCATGCCAAATTTTATTTTTTTCTTTAACACATGTGGTGTAGGGGATTTTCATATCCAAAAAAATTTGACATTTTTCCCCAGTGGAGTTGTCTCTTGGAATATGATTTCAAGCATCAACCTTCAGGTTGCATGATGTGGAATAAATAACTTACAGTCTCTATAATCCTTGCCCCTGAAATGAAGTCTAGGATTAACATGAGCATCAGATGAGATGATAAAGAAAAGCAGATGAGAGGCAGTTAGTTTCATTAAATATTGCTTTCTTCCCCATTCTATTCTTATTATAAGTGATATTTCTTCTTCAGAATGCTGTTACTTCATTAGTATCCTTTCCCTGTAGGTTACTATTTACTAATATCTATAAGTAGCAGAATAATTTAAAATGTACTGCATCATTGTATGAAGTCCTTAGCTGACTTTTGCATATTTGAAGAGATAATCTTTTAGAATTTCCTGAGGCAGCATGTTGACCATGTCAACCACTTTAACCGATAGTCAGTACCAAAGTACTTTTTGGTCACATTTATTTTTATGAAAAATAGAATATGAATAGCATCAGAAGCTATCCATAAATTTAATAGTGCAAATGCTTTTGGTTTTTCAGCTTGTAAGCTTATCTTTTTGATGAAAATGAGAAAAGGAATATACCTAGTTTTGGCTTAGTAATTTTATCCAGAATTTAAATAGGTTTTCTAATCATTTTGTATTTTAATTTTTACATATTCTAAGGCTAGAGTTGTTCACATATCTTTTCCAGCCTTAAACCATGGCTATAGGTCTGGACACAGAGGTGAGAGAGTTGAACAAGGGTACCCAATGAATAATGTTTGAGTTCAGATTGTCTCAGATCTTCTGGCTCATAGTAGCAGATGACTGCCACTGAAGTGTACTTACATTTACTTTGCCTTTCTGAAAAGTCTGATAAATAACTATATTACTTCTTTATTATTATTATTATTATTATTGCTATTGTTAATATTTTTGTTTCTAGAGCACAAGAGATCTTAATAGAAAAATAATTTCTATGCTAATTGTTTTGTTGGAGGCCTCCACATGATCAGACCTCTCTGGGAATACAAATACTCATTAGTAGTATGATTATTTCTTAATTGAAATCATGTTATCCTATATGTGTGTTGTCTTATGCAACTTCATTCCTTGCAAGAATTTTATTTGTAAGGCAGTAAATTGGCCTCAGGAAAATTTGTTTATAATCTAAGAAGAATTTGACAGCTGTAATTTTCTTTCAATATCCCATTAATATGTTTGTCACTTATAAACTAGTTTTTTTAATTTTTAGTTCAGCTAGATGTCAGTGTAAAGAATTCTGAAAGAAAATAAGTTACTTCAACAATGTAGTCATTAAAATAAAGATTAAACACTATATTTAGTACTAAAAGTTGTTTGTAAACTTAAAACTTATTTCACTAATAATGTACATGAACTTTTAGTTTAAAAAGGTGGTTTACGTCACGTTTTTAATCTATCTCTTGGGTTATGTATGGTGTGTATTTCTTTCTCTGTCTCTGTCTGTCTCTGACTCTCTGTCTCTGTCTCTGTCTGTCTGTCTGTCTGTCTGTCTACCTGTCTCTCTCTGTCTCTGTCTCTCTCATTCTCATTCTCTCTCTCTCCTTTCATGTAGGAGGGAAAAACCAAAACCAATAAATCAAATTTCTAGCTTGATTATCAATAATTTTCATGGGTCACTGTGCAGTGAAATATAAGAAAATTTTTATTTATCACAACAAAAATATAGTAACTCAAGCAGCAGTCTGTACCCCTTCAACACCTGATTTAAAAAAGAAATCTGTTGAATGAATTTCAAAATGAATGACTGATTCTGTTATAGGAACTTGCATGTCAAAGCAGGAAAGATACAATGATAAAGTTTGGACATTTTGTTCAAACTATATACAGACATTTTCAATGAAAAGCAGAATTAAATCAAAACAGAACTAGGCTTGCTTCTGACTTGAAACTTGTGAGAAAACAGAAGATATGACAAGTTGCTTGCTTGGTAGAACAAATTCCACAAGTTTCTTAGGGAGTAGAAAACCACACTGACAAAATGGTTCTTTAACAATGCTGACAGGAGCTAAAAGTGTGACTGCAAGAATGACAAATTGCTTGTAACTTGACACAGGAAATAGGGGACCGAGGTAACATTTTGGCAAAAAATAAAACAAAAATTCCACAGAAGGGGATTAGTCATCTGTGAAGGAGCACCCCCTCAAGCAGGCAGTGTGGGAAACTGGACAAACACGGTCTCTGACTCAACAGATCTACTTTTGAGTCAGAGATATGACAGCTTCTAAGTGGTTGAGACTGAACAAATCGAGTTTTCATTTCCAGTAGAAAAATGTTACATCCTCTTCACCACAGTGGAAGAAAAGATTCCATGTGACAAAATTCCTCATATAATTCTTGTCATAATGTTACTGCTGGCTGCCCATAAATAGTGGTTTTACATTTTTTGTATATATAATCACTGGCACCTCCCACCCTAGGATCACATCCTTCTTCTCATAAACCTCCATTACCTATATCAGAACCACCCAGTACAGATAAGGTGCAGGCTTCTGTTCAGGCTCCTTGGTAGAGAGAACACGTCGATGCAGAGTTCCAGTATGTGTGATGCTGAAACAAGCACCCTTAAGGTGGAGTTCTAAACACTGATGAAATTTGTCCCTGCATATGTTTCATTAATAAGATTGAATATATATCTCCTAAAAATCACATTTATTAATGCTATTAAGAAAAAGATCATACTTATTATATGTAGTCCCAAAAGGTTTTGTTTTGCTCTGAATTAATTTATCTGAATTAATCACAATCACTTGCCTTGGATATATTTTTAATGTATTTTTATGTACGACTGAATGAAATTTCCTTCGGTGTTCACTCCTCCTGCTCCACATTGGTGCTTCTTTATATTTGATCTGATGCCTTTCTCCTTCCTTTAATGATCGTATGTCCCTTTCAGAATCCCTGCAACACACACCAAACCCTGAGATTCCAGGATGTCCTTATTTTGGAGGCACAGACATGATGACTCCGGCCTTTGCTTCCAGCTTTTTATCATGAGAGAAAATGCTTTGCAAAAATAAATCAAGTGAATGAGAAAATGTTCCCTCACAGAGCAAGGCTGCACCAGTGCCCAGAGTGCCTTGGCTCAGGATAGTTGAGAAAAGCTTAAAATATGAGGTGACCTTGAGTATCACAGAGCAAGTACAACTTCAGGCCAGGGGATGATTGTCCTTTTGTTCCCCTATTGAACTGCTCCATTTTATATTTTTTAACTTTAAATATAAATTTTATAATTTCCAAAGCAACAAATGTAGGAATTTAAAAACATGGACAAAGCAGATCAAATATAATCATAAAATCAACTGAAGTTCTTAATAATTTTTTTTGCCCCTTTGTTTTTCATCTTTCTTTCACTTTTCTAGTTTTGCTTCATTTCACCTTATGCAGACTTTTATTTTTTTATTCCTTTTGTTTTCCTTTCTGTGAAATATTTTTTTGATTTCTGTGTACATCATAAATACTCAAGAGGAACAGTGAGATCAGCAGCAAGGAACTGCAGGGCCGGCAGCCAGTGAAGCTAAGTGGACCCACTCCACTTCAGCAGGCCTCAAGGGATGGAGTCCTGGGACAAGAAGCCAGTGGGATCTAGCTGTAGACTTAGACTGTACTCAGCTGGCAGGATCCAAACACAGAAAACAGACCCAAACCAGGTCCTGCCAGTCAAGTTTGAGACCAGTAGATCTAGAGCCAGTGAACCGAGGTGTGCTGCTGGGCCCAGCCGAGCCCAGACTGATGCCCAGGACCTACAGGAGCATCCCCTTAGCCCAGAGGTCGCAGCAGGCAACTGGGGTGAGCTAGTCTACCTGGAAGAATCCAGGTGCATGAGGGGGAAGTGACCAGATAGACCCAGGGGAACTAATTTTAAAACAAATTCCCAATTTAGGATCTATAATGTTTGCTACAATGGTGTAAAGTACAAATCAATTAGTTACAAAAGTTTGTCAACTTCTAAATTTCACTAGTTGTTATTAGTATTTATTGTATTACTATAAATAGAAAACCATATCTGCCTTAACTGCATGGTTTCCTTGAGTATTAATATTGGGAGGTGCTTGGGCAATAACCTTAACAAAATCCTACACTGAAGGCCAGAGGGTAGTGCCAAATGGAAATCAATATCTTATTCTCAGTCAATAGAGAAGTCAAAACCTTTTCGTTTTTGTATTTTAGGGAAGAATCTATACAGTGTTCAGGGTCTCAATACTATATTGGACTTGTAGTGGTTCTCTTGCTTATAGCCTCACAAGAGCTGGGATTACACGTATGCGAAACCACAGTCTCAATTGCTAACTCAGTGTACCACACACAAGACAAGAATCTCTCACACAGGAGTTATTTATAGAGACTCTTTATAGAGAGGCTCAAGCTACAAGGATGCCACTACCTACTATTGAACTTGCACAGAAATGTATCACAGAAATCAAAATAAAAAATTCTCTCTGAAATAGAAAATGACAAAAACAAGGAGCAAAATGCCATATTAGGATCTCAGCCCACCCAGAACAAACCCAGGAAATATCAGCATAGAAGAAATTGGAAACCACATACCTGAAATATCTGACATAATAGAAACTGAAGTAAAGAAACAAATGCAGAACAGTGTAGAGGAAATTAGATCAGAAATAATCTCACAGGTTAAAAAATGATTATTACAATGAATTAATTACTAAGCGTTTCTAAAGAACACTGATAAAAAATAGGGAAATATGGGAAATGAATGAGCTATATAGGAAAGAAACAATGCAAAGAGAAGATTCAAAGAGATATATGAGAAATTAAAAATTTCATTAAAAGTTGGCAAAATTGTCTGAATGAAAGTGAAGATAGATTTTTAGCTGATGAAAATACCATTGCAGCAAGTGAAAAGGTAAGGAGAGATCTCTTTAAAACAACTGGGATCCAGAAAATAATAATTCAACAGTTTTAAGACAATGCAAAGTTGAGCAACATAAGACTAATATACATCAATAAGAAGGAGGTAAAATAAATGACATAAAAAGAATATGGTCAGAAGCAATAGCAGAATAGTTCCAACAGATGGAGAAACCATCTGACATTCTGGTAAACTAGGTATATAGAATCCAAATAATATCAACCTGATTAAAACTACACCCAGATTATTATAATCAAGATCTGAGAAATTCAGCACTAGAACAACATACTAAATGTTTCTAGAGAAAAGAAACAGATCTCATTGAAAGGAAAATCCATCCAAATAACAGCAGATTTCTCCACAAAAACCATCAAGTCAAGAAGAATGTGGAGTGAGGTACTTCAAGTCCTACAAGTAAACAAATTCCAACTTAGACTGATGAACTCTGCAAAACTCTCTTTCAAGTTTAATGGAGAAGTGGAATACTTCCATGACAATGAACAACTAAAGAAAATCAGAATCACGGCTACCATGCCTACCAAATGAACCCTACAAGGAGTGCTAAGGGATATTCTACAAAGGGATCAAAATATCCACAGTTCCAAGAACGGCAACAGAAAGAACCAACCAAAGAATACTAGGGGGAAAAAAAAAAACATGACAAGCATAAGTCAGTACATATCAATTATAACCACCAATGTAATTGTACTCAATTCACTAAATAAAAGAAAGAGACTGCAAGAGTGGATTAAGAAAAAAAATTCACCAATATGCTGTATACAAGAAACACATTTAACCTATAACAAAATACATAGGCTGAAAATCAAAGGATGGAAAACAACCTCAGGAAAAAGCAGAGGTAACTATTCTGCCCACAGGCAATCTGAACTTCAAACCAAGTATGATCAATTGAGATAAAGTCAATATATACTGGTCAAGTGAAAAATTCAAGAGGAAGAGATACCTTAAAATAGTCATAGGGTCAGGGAGATGGAACAGAGAATAAGCACTTGCCTGGAAAGCACAAGGTTCTGAGTTCAATCCCTGGTACCACAAAACAAAAACAAAACAAAAAACTTTTAAATATGTATGCACAAAATACACCAACTATATAAGACCAATTTTAAAGGACATGAAAAATCTAATAATATCACAATCCTAGCATGGAAACTTAATACCCCCTATATCAAAAAGATAGGTCCAACAGACAAAAATTAGCAAAGAGGTATCAGAGTTGAACCAGACCTTTGAACAAAATCACTTGGTAGATACAAAGTGTTCTACTACTATATCTGAATACACATTCTTTTTAGCTGCAAATGGGATGTTTTCAAAAATAGATCACATGCTCATTAATGGCTAATTCTTAAGTATATGCAAAAAAGAAAATAGAATTTGTCCCATGCATAATATCTGACTACAATGCAATGAAACAGGAAATTAATAACAAAAGAAACAAAAAATATGTGGAAATTAAATACACCATCCTCAGCACCCTACTCAACAATGAGAAGAAACTAAACAAGAAATTAAACAATATCAACAACTGAATAAAAATTCAGACACAACTTACCAGAATTTGTGGGAAGCAATGAAAGCAATTCTCAGAGGGAAACTTATAGTGAATACACACATTAGGAAAACAGAGCAAGAACAATTAAATTACCCTAATGCTGCACCTCCAGCCTTTAGAAAAAAAAGAGCAAATTAAATCAAAAGACCAAAGATGGGGGGAAATTATAAAGATTAGAGCAGAAATTAATTTAAGTGAGACTAACAAAACAACCCAAAGATTTAATGAATCCAAACGCTTGTGTTTAGAAAGATTACATAAAATTGATAAAGCCCTAGCCAACCTCCTCAAAAAGAGGAAAGAAAAAACTCAATTTCAAACAGTAAGGAATAACAATGAAGAAACTATTACAGATCCTGTCGAAATTCAGAAGATCATCAATAGATATTTTGAGAATCTTTATTCTCACAGGATCAAAAACACAAAAAATGGGCAGATTCCTAGATAGATATGAATTGCTAAACTCAATGAAGAAAATATAAAAACTCTGAATAATCCAACATCAGCCAAAGAAATTGAAAATGTAATAAAAAAACAAAGATACAGAAGTTAAAAAAAGAAGATTTAATCCTAATACTCCTCTAAATCTTCAATGAAATTGAGAAGGAAGCAATACTCCAAAAATCATTACTTGAGGCAACTATTGTCAAAACTGGCAACTACTGATATCAAAACTGGAGAAAGATCCAACCAAAAAGACTTACAGCCCAATCTGCCTTATGAAAATAGATGCAAAAGTCCTCAATACAATACTAGCAAATTAAATACAGCACATAATCAAGAAGATTATAAACCACAATCAGATAGGATTCATCCCAGAAATGCAAGAATGATTCAACATATGCAAGTCTATAAGTGTAATACACTATATCAATAGACCCAAAAGCAAAACCACGTGATCATCTTAATAGATGCAGAAAGGCTTTGGACAAATTCCATTACTCATTCATCACTATAGTTCTATAGAAAATTGGAATCGGTGCCCTATAACTCAATGTGAAATAAAGCCATCTATGAAAAACTAACAGCTAACATAATTATAAATGGAGAAAAACTTAAAGCTTTTACTCTCAAATTAGGTACAAGAAGGGCCATATCACCATTCCTGTTCAATATGGTCCTAGAATCATTAGCCATTAGACAAGAGAGAGAAATAAAAACATCAACTAATAACAAATGCTGGAGAGACTGTGGGGAAAAAAGCACACTTATTCAGTGCTGGTGGTAATGTAGACTGATAAACTGCTATGGAAATCAATGTGGAGACTCCTCCAAAAACTAGGACTGGAAATTCCATTCATTCAAGTTATTCCCCTTCTGAGTATTTCTACCAAAGAACGTAAACCATCATACTATAGTGATATATGGTATACTATAAACCCATGTTTATAGCAGCACAATTGTGATACCCAAATCTTGGAAACAATCAAAATACCAATCACCTGAGGAATGGAAGAAAAAAATGTGATATTATACAATGGAATACTACTCTGACATAAAGAAAGACAAATTTGGGTTGGGGAGATAGTTCAGTAGAATAAGTGCTTGCCTGGCAAGTGTAGGGTCCTGAGTTCAGTCCCTGATACTGCAAAAAAGAAAGAAAGAAAGGAAAAAGAAAGAAAGAAAGGAAGGAAGGAAGGAAGGAAGGAAGGAAGGAAGGAAGGAAGGAACACAAACTTGAAGTCTTTATAGGTAAGTGGATGCAACTAGAGGCTGTTCTCACAAGTGAAATAAATCAGACTCACGTGTATAAATATATCATATGATCTCCCTATTGTAAGAACCTTAAGAAATAAATAAAACCTGAAATGTATAACAGATACAGTAAAACAAAAAGAAACTGAACTTAGGAATTAAACAATGAAGATGAGAGAGAGGGGAAAACAGAAAAAAAGGAAGGAGAAACAAATCATGCAAGTATATATACAGGAAGGCTGAGATAAATGTGTTCAGGAAAATAGCAGTTAATGTTTAGAATTTTCTCCTTGACTAAGTGTGTATGCTGATGTTCGCAATCTGAGCAACTACATCGTGGACAGCAATGGGCAATATATCCCATCTTGGTCTTCTAAATGTGTACCATTTCTAATGTCTTATCCATGACCATACTCTCTTTAAAATAAATTAAAGCAAAAAAGAGCAGGAAAAAAGTAAGACGTCTTGAAAACGAGGGCCAATATTCAATTATTTCCCCAATCTTGCATAACTACATCTGTTAATCTGAGCAACAGAATTAATGATAACGATAGATAATACTACAACCATTGTTAATTAGTTATTCCTCTTTTAAAAACATGTGTATTGTATATCGCCCTGTTTCTATTTTTTTCTTCTGTTTTTACCCCTCAAAATAAAATTAAATTAAAGAAAAAATACACAAGAGAAGGTATTCTCAATTATTTACCTATTGATCCTAGAGAGAAGATGCTCCCGATTTGAAAACCATGAATATTTTAGCTCAAAAACATATTTTTACTGTATTATTCACCAATTTTCCTTCATATGTTTATTTCATTCATATATTTATAACTACTAATATTCTATTATTGTGACTAATTTTCATGTGGCCATCCCCCAAGATAGATATTGGAAATTTTTTTATTGACTCTTTTCTTCCTTCTCATCTATGCCTAGTGATTGTTTTATTAATTCTTCCTTGGGGACACCTTCGACCACTTGTGGCACAAAAGAGGGGAAGAAATAATTAGGAATTTAAAAATATTTTGTTTTAGTGTTTTTAGGGTTGTGGTTTGTGTTTACTTTATACATGTAGTAATATGCTGAATTACTACTAGTTGGGGGCTGGGGAGATGGCTCAATGGAATAAGTGCTTCGCTGGCAAGCACAAGGACTCGAGTTCAATCCTCAGTTCCAACAAAAACAAAACAAAGCAAGACATGAATCACTACTAGTTTACTCCTTATGGATGCTAATGTTTGTGAGCTTGGCATGTAGTGCTCATAATCCTAGCACTCCAGAGGCTGGGGTGTGAGGATGACTGTGAGTTTAAGTCCGGCCTGGACTATGTTGGCAATGAGCCAGAGACTCAATTTCTGGTACAGAAATAATTTACTAAGATACCAAGAAATCTCAAAACGGTGAGGCTACTTCTGCAGGAGGAGGAGCTACAGACCTAAGGTAGGTAGGAGCACACTGTGAGGGAACAACAGGATCCTCTTAGACTGATGCACAAGAAACCACAGAGCTCCTCCTTGGCTAACTGAGGTGGTGTGAAGGGAAGGCTGAGAGGGCTGCTAAGGGTGGCTGTGGAGGCCTGGGGAGCTGAATGACCTGTGCCTGGTAGGCTTTTTTCCATAATTGTAGCAACTGCAACCCTGGTGTGAGGAGAGAAAAAAATAGGTGAACTTGATTTAGTATGGAGGAACTCCAGTTTACAGTAGCCCCTCACTATTTCATGGTTAGACTTTCATGGACTCACTGTTTCACGAGTTTTTAAAAAAATATTAATCTAAGTTATTTATTGCAGATTTCTCACTATATTGCTGGGTTTTTCTGTTCCATACAGTGTATGCATATTGTTAAAATTAGCTAGGTAGGTTTATAGGTTTCGAACATGGATAAGAACATTAGAAATGTTTTTAAAAGTGTGGTAAAGTTATGAATGTGGGAAGGATTTCTAAAGCCTTAATATATATGCCTACTGAAATAAATATAGCACTGCTTCTTTGCTGATTTTCACTTATCATGGGGGTGTCTGGAATGTAGCCTTCACCATAATTGAGGGACCACAGTGTAGATTCTGGTAGAAAAGATAAGCCTGCAGTTTCTTACAGCAACACAGCTGATCCTTCGTCAAAAACAAAAACAAAACATTTGCATTCAGGCAAATGACTACTGCATATGCAGAATGTTCAAGACATTAGGCTGGTCAAGGTTTCATTTACGATTAATAATTATTATTTATCTTGCATCCTTCATCTCCCATTGAATGCAGCCATAGTCACCACCACTGGCATTGTTTATGTCATGGCAATTTTTCTCTGCTTGTAGAAGCTAATGTCTTTTCTTATGTTCTTTGATACACATACTCTTCCTCAGAACAGCCACCCTTTCAGTGTTCTCTCCTTTCCTGTGCGGATCGTAGTTACCTTCAGATCTGCTCTGTTTGTCCCTTATTGCTGGCATCTCTCCAAGGAAGAAGACTTATGGAAAGATCTTGGTTGAAAATACCCTTTTCTTACCTGAACAATGACTAGGCTTCTTGTACTAGAGATCAATTTTAATTGCAATAATAAGAGAACAAATAAAGGTATGAATGATAAGAGGATCTTTTCTGCCCTGGAGAAGAACTGAATGACTTGGAAAGTCATGTGGTGAAGGCCTGCAGAACCTCAGTCCTGCAACAGTGATTGATGGGCATCCAGCCTTGTTTAAATTGCCTAAGTATATTAGAATTTCCTCAGCTTACGAAGATGATTTAAAAAGTGTTATTTGTAATTGGTGATATTCCCCCTTTGAGTTTAAATACCGTCTATGTTTTATGCAATGTATGCACTTAAATGAAATTTCTACCTTACCAAATTAGATTTAATTTTAATAATGACATATCTAAATATTCTTGAAATATGTATTCAAATATTACTTATATCGCATGGAGACATAGATACAGGACAAGGAGGGACCTTCACAAGAACAATTTATAGAATGTTGAATTTACAAACCTGGTCACTTAGTCAAAAACCTGAATTAAGTCAATCTAAAAGATAAAGAAGGGCCTGAGGATGTCATTGTTATTATTCCCACAGTAAGAATTTCAGGGTAAATTCTTCTGGAAAACAGGTCTTGGTGTCTAAATTCTGAAAAAGAAGTTCCAGATTATGAAATGCAAAACTTACACCTGGAATGAGAGCTCGGTGGTCTGAGGGCTTGACTGACAAATGCAAGGACTCAGTTCAATCCCTGGTACCACATGCCACACCAGACAGGAAGCCAGCCACTGAAACCAGGCATTATGGTCCATGCCTTTAATCCTAGAACTAGGGAGGCTGAGACAGGAGGATCACTACAAATATAAGCTGCTTAGAGAAACCATACACCAAATAAATAAATGAATAAAAGTATTTTTAAGAAATGCAAATCATCTCTAGACCATAAGAATTCATAGAGCCACTTCAGCATATACTCATAAGTGAAATAAACCAGACACACATATGCAAGTATTGTACAGTCTCCTTAGTATAAGAAGCGAAAAGAAGACATACAAATAGAAATGTACAACAACAATTAAAAATAACTGAGAAAGATAAGGCAAAGTGAATGTCATATGCTTCAGGGTACTAATAAGCTTTTCTTCTGGATGGTTAACAGCCTAAGTTCACAAATCACAGTTGGAGAAATAGAAGAGCTGCAAGGCCAGCCAGCATTTTGGCCCTAACCTTTCAAGGTCAGCGAAGACTCAGGACATAGGAGAACCTGTACTGCAACATCATGAAACTCAGTTGAACTCCAAATTTTCTGAACAAGGAGATTATGGAGCCACAGGGGAAAGAGATCGAAGTCCTATAGTATGCCTGGGGAGAGTCACATAGAGAGAAAACTTTCTATCAGGATCTCACAGAGAGCAAACTGGTCAAGCATTGGCCGTGACTCATCCACCTGGATGACACAGACAAAGGATCTACAGAATAAGGTACAGGACTACAAGATAAACTCTGAGGGGACTTCACTGACCTCATAAGAAACATAAAGTACATGTGTTGGTATATAAGTCTTGCTCTATCTAGGTCTTAACCATCGAGCAGAAAAGTATAAAATGAGATATACAACACGGGGCCATAATAATTGTTGAGCTTTACATGGCTACGATTGACATCTTCTTCAGATAACTCACTATTGTTGTGGAATGCTGGACTGTGTTGGATTGTGTCATTGAGTTCAGGCACATAAATTGGTTGAAGGACAATGGAGTGCCCATCTTTGATAGATGTAGGCAAAGGAAAAGCTATAGAAAGGAAGAATCACGATGTGTATGTATGGACAGTACAGTTGGGATAGATACGCCGTGCTTACACATAATTCTATGAGGGGCAAGATTTGCACTAATAGTGGTTGGACAAGATATTATGTTGGCTTCTAGTACTATGGACAACCACTAGGTAGAAAGTATTGATTATTTTATCTTCGATATAATTCAGTTATAAAAAATAAGATGCATAAACAACTGTACTCTTAATTCACTGATAAGAGACATCTGCTATAATGTCTGTAAGTATAATAGCATGTATGCACCTTGCACTCTACCAAAACATTATAAAAACAGTTTTCAATGTATTAATTTGTCAATCCATCCTGTTAAGGTGTCTTAAAGCTGTCTCATTTATATTTGTACTTCAATAAAATAAAATAAATAAATAATAACAAAAACAACAGAAAAAGAACTCATAGAGATGGGTTCATTACAGTAGAGCAGTTCAGAAAGTGCCTGGAAAGAAGGTCGGCCTAAACTGGAGCTGAAGGCTGACCTTGATAACAGAACAGGCAGAAAAGAGAACATTAGTTGGTTGAGTCCAAGAAAATGACCAACTTCTAATTTGAGGATGAGTGAATTACTGAAAAGAAATGTTTCAGGGATTTTATTGGATTTTTCTCTCCTTTCTTCTCTTTCCATTTCCCCTTTCTTTTTTTACTACCTCCCTTCTCTCTTTCTCTCTCTTCTTGCATCTTTTCTTCTTTTTCTTTCTCTTTTCTCTTACCATTCACTGGACCCTTACTCTATAGACTTAGCATTCTAGACACCAGTGATAATAAAGTAACTGAGCTATGATGTCACTGTACTCTAAATATTACTCTGAGTCAAGAAAACACACTGAGGAATACTCCCGACAGTCTCTTTGTTCTTCCACAAAGGGGCTGTCTGGAGTATTTCTCAAATAACTCATGCACAAGGTATGGGAAATGGCCCATGTTCTTAGGCAGCAAACTCTAATACCACTATAATCATTTTATTATGAAGCTTACTTAACTTTGGTAGCCTCTATCTCCATTGTCTCTCGCATGGCATTTTTAGAGGTGGTACTGTGAGGAATGTTGTTTGAGTGATTGCAAAATCACCAAATAGTTACCTTAAGCTGTATTTTCAAAGCCTGTGTCTGCCAGTCACGTTATCTTCAGCAATGAGAGAGGTGAATCAAAGTAATCTATCACTGGGCAAATGCTAGAAAATTTCAGGTGAGTGTTAAGAATCAGAATGCAGGAGAACAAACTACACCTGTCACAAAATGCAAAGTTTACATTTTAAAGTATAAAAGTTCTGGAGCTAAACATTGGAAGAAGCCCCATTTTGAGAGCAGTATGCTCGTTAATCATGAATCTAAGACAAGAATATTGATAACCTAGTATTTAATCCATTTCAGTTTGATTTCACTGATTACATTATAAATAAAAGTAAATCTTTTGTGAGTATTTGAAGTTTTAAAAATGGAAAGGACAATACTTCCAATAATTACGATACATGCAGTTAATGAACGAACAAGAATAAAATGCAAAATTGGACTGAAAGACTCATGTATTGTGCTTTGATTTTTCAATACTTTTTTCAGTGGTGTTTTAGAAAAACATTTCTTCTGTTGTATTTTTTTCTTTCTTTTGCAGAACTGAGGATTGAACTCAGGCCCTTGTGCTTGCCAGGGAAGCGCTTGTTCCACTGAGCCATCTTCTCCACCCCAAAAATATTTCTTTTATACTCCTTAAAGTAATATTAATATAAATACTGAGAAAGAAAATTAGAATGACTTTCAATGTTTTCAGAATTTAATTTCTTAAATCACCAAGATTGTTATTTCTCATTAATGAAATGTATATATAAATTAAAACAGTTCAGTGATTCCCATGGTCAATAGTGAAGCTGTCCTATTTCTTAATTGGTGAAGTAACTCATGTTGTAATGTGGGGAACCAGGGCAACAAACATCTTTCTGACCACCTGACTGTATCTCTGGAAACTAAGGTTAATAGACTCATTATCAGAATACAGCAAATATTAACCACCCAAACCTAGAATGTCCTTTCTTCCACAGTCATTTAAAAAAACTATGGCTGCATGGCTTTCATTTTGGAAGGCTGAAGTGCTCATAAATTACTTGAAAGCTTCACATCTAGGAATGAAATATTGCCTAATAATTCTTGCATTAATTTGCATTATTGCAGAACTAACATTCATATAGTCCTTAAAGTATGTGGTAGAAGGCATGACATTAGCAGGACAAATAAAACTGTGATTAAATCACAGTAAGTCTCATCTTGATAAGGGCAGTGTAAGGGAGATGGTACTACATATGAGCATTAATTTTTCAAATGAATAGTGTAAAATAATCCTTTGTTTTTATTTATTTATTTATTTATTTATTTATTTATTTATTTATATTTTAGGGAAGAGTATACAGGATATTCACTAGTAGGTTGAACTCCTAGTGATCTGCCTGTTTACAGCCTCCCAAGAGCTGGGATTATGGGTGTGGGCCACCATGCCCAGTCTCATTTGCTGTCTCAGTGTGCCTCAGGGGTGGGGCCAGCATTGCAGGCCTGGGGATTGAACTTCCAGCCCCAGAGCCTACTTTCAGGTGCTTTAAGCTATTTGGACAGCCCTTCCTATGCTTTATTTTTACAGAGAATACAAAATAATAAAAAAAAAATTAAAATGATGCAGAATTTTACTAAAGAAAATAATATGAATCTGACAGTATTTGTTATATTGTATAGTTGCTTTCAACTTAGTTGTTTAGATATACCAGGTATATGCATGCAAAATTAAACATAAGAAGAAAAAAGTGTTATAAGAATTGAAAAAGAGAAAAAAGAATTAAGCATTAAGTGATCCTTTCTATAGACCAGGTGAATTCCATAGTATAATTATCCAAGCCATCCTGGATAGATAGATAGATAGATAGATAGATAGATAGATAGATAGATAGATAGATAGATAGATAGATAGATGATAGATCGATTGATCGATCGATAGATAGATATTTCTCTCCCCACCCTTAAATGAATTTTTAAAGTCTTCTGTTTCTACAACAGCCCTCCTGTGTTAGTCTTTACCACATTGCTAAACATTGCTTTAGCTTTCTACTTTAATAGTGGCAAACTCAGGTCTGACATAAAATAGGCCATTTCATCTGAGATGATTTAAGCTGGTCTGAGGAGTGACAGGAGAATACAGCAAGCAGTCAGGGCTAATGACAGCATACCATTTTTATAGACTAAAGGTCGAGCAATGAATTTCAATTATAAAGTGTCAGAATGTCCAAACGCAGGAACGTGATAAGTCAGAAGCTCACAGTTCCTCTAAGGCCTCTGTAGAATTTCAAAAAGCTCTTAGCCCTTAGCTCAGCCTTTTTATGATTTTTTCTTTGCCAGAAGCTAAGAGATGTAACTTTTTTGAGCAACTCCATCTATAAGACCCTTCAGCCATCCTGTTGCAATAGCTAAATGAAGCATGCCTTCTAACATGTAAGTTCCCCCGTGGCTCATCATCCAATGTGTTTGCGACTCACATAGAAGTCAGGTATAGATTTTTAACTGCATCTTTAAATGGAGTATTCCAGAAATGTATCATTAGCTTGACAATAGCAAGGACTCCTGATGATTTGATAAGACTAATTTCCTGCCAAATATTTGAACAGGATAGAGAAAAAAGTAACTCTAAACATCACATAATTCACCTCAAATAGAACATGTGATGATTTATATTTAAAAAGTACTAAACAGAAAGACAGGGACATAGCTCTGCAGCCTAGGTATCTGCCTGGCAAACACAAGTCCTGACTTGATCTTTCATATAAAAAGTGCTAACCAGCACTGATTCTATGCACTGATTCACTTTCTATAAGGTTCAAGGGAATGATTAAAGACAAAGCGACAGTAAAACATTCCATCTTTTCATGTTAAGCTAAGTGATCATTCATTTGCACTTTGTTGTTGTTATTTTTAACAGGCCTAAAAATGACTTCTGATTTTCATCTCCAGTATTTTTCAACTCAATCAGTGATAGTCCTTTTCAGATACTAAGAATGAAAATAAAAACATTCTTTCCTGATTCACAGATATCGCCAGACCAGATGGAAACAACTAGAATTTACCCATTTCTCAGTCACTGTTACATTACCAACCACTGAGCTGAGATGCTTGGATTTCAACTGCTGTCACTCTGGCTATTTTGCTTCTACTCGATGTTTCTGCCCCTGAGCTTAGCAAACTGCAAACTGCGTGATTCTTTTAACATCTGATAATTCATCCTGGACCTTGGACAAAAACCTAACAAATGCTCCCCTTTCACTTACAATAAAACGTTTTTCAACAAGGCTTATCAGGCAGTACCTAATATGGTCTCTTGGGTTACAAATCTGTTCTCTTCTAGACTTAAGTGCCTACTGTCTTTGTCACTGAGTGCAAGTATCTGGGCTGATTTTCTCTCTGTACTGATCCCTCCCATCTACTAGATATCTTCATGTTGTAAACAGCACTTTAACTTCAAGCTTTGCACCAAACCAAATGTTACCGCTTTCTTCACCAAACCCATAGCTTATGATAGTAAAAGTGGCAGCAAATTTCAAATCTCAGCCTCATCAAAACCAAGGCATATGGTGTTCCATTATTTTTCTTTTGATACGCCTCAGATCCTACCATACTACACAATTTTCTTATTTTGGTTTTTATTTCCTAACTAGCTGTTTTCCTTTGTTAGAATATAAGCATCACAAAAGCAGGAACTGTTGTGCTCTATTTAATGATGTGTCTGAGTTATGTAGAATAATTTTTGTTACAAGACTCTCAATCATATACATCTTCATTAATTGAATCAGGCACTACTCTTCATCTTTGTCTGACTCTGCCCATGTACGTCACCAGGCAACAGTTTATTCTTCAAGTTTAATAATGTCATTTCAACTGCTGCACACATGGGTTATCCTTATAAATTGATTCAGATTGTTTTCCTGTGATCAGCCGCACCAAATGGTGAATACCCTCATACATAGCTTAATAGGTGTTTAGGGAGGATAGTTTTTGAAAAAAGAATCACTCTGTGAACAACTGAATCTTATAAATTTTGTAATGGTTTCACCTAGTTCTTACACTTGGAGTAAGGAACAAAATAGGAAGTTTCTAAAACATTTAGGTCTCACTTCTCATTCTTACTGTGAGGCTTGTTTGACTGTGGTAGCTTGGTTGGGTTGGGAACTGGTGAGACACAACAGCCACTTCTTCGTGTGTCTGAAAAGACACTGCAGACATGACCTCAGACGCTATATTTTGTCTGTGCCCCTTTCTTTCTGGAATGATTCCCCATTTCATTGCCTGACCATTAGGATCACTTTGCTTTACCACGTGCTCTGCTATTTCCTTTTCTTGAAATCTTTGTGTCCTGTGGTTAATCATTTGACAGCATAAATTAAATAAACCCTCTCCTCCTTTCTTATAGACATCATGGGTCATTCCTAAAAGATAGGAAAGGTGATCAATGCCTTTGTCCAGTAAGTAAAGACAGAAACTTGTATTATAGTCCTTGATAGTGTATAGGGAGTAAATAGAGATGATAGAGTTGATTCACTTAAAGATGAAAAGGATTCAGTACTAAATTCCATGTGGCTTCATCATTTATTCTGACAGGTTGATCCCTGAAAGTATCTTAAACAAGTAGAAATTTTGGATGCAATTCCAGGCATTTCTTCTTTGTCTGAAAAATTGACTCAGGCACCTTGTATACCATTTATCTGGTGAATTTGTGTATTTCTATATCAATAAGGAAAATAGTTTATATTCATAAATCCAAACGTTTTACACAACATTCTCATGTGATCCAAACAGCTCTGGGCTTCTTAACATCGTAGAGAACATCACATGTATTAGTTTCCTTGACAACAATATGCTGGCAGGACATGCTGCACAGAAGGTTTGAGCTTGTGTGTACAGGATGGGAAACTACTTACAATTAGATATTGAAAAATATCATTTTAGCGAGGCTTGAATTTATAATGTCACTGTGTGTGTGCTGAAATACCCTCTGTAGTGCAAAAGGTCAATTGCTGAATTTTACATTCGTGCAGAATGTGCAGACCTACTAGATTGCTTGGGACACTGAGGGAAACACATGCCATAATGATTACTACTACTCTTATATATATTCTGGGAAACACAGAAAATATATACCATTTTGCATAGGTTGATCTAGATCAAAGACATATTCTGATCAGTTCCATGATGTGGAGTCACAACTTGTTTCTTAGACCACATAGTCCACTAGAAGTTACTGAGGTTGGTGGTGTCAGATATAAGAAAGATGTAATATAGTGTTTACCCAGAGCTCCACTGGGAAAATCACAGCGCTGATTCCTAGGGTTGGAGTAAAGCAATGACATCTGGAGCAGTAAGTTATACAATTATTAAAAAGTGATTCACAGAGAGTTGCTAGGCTTGACAGAGATGAGAAACTTGACTATGGTGTGTCAAGTTATTTTGTATTTTTATTCTGTGCTACACTAAAGATATAAAGGATCGACAATAATTCATAACAAGGTAGAAATGGAGCATTAGGAAAAGAACACCAAGTGAATTCATGAAAGCCAGTACAGTATAAGCATCTCTGCTCTAGATCACATCTGTGGCCAGAAGGCCAACACCAGACACTTGATCATTTATAAAAATAAGAAACATTTTGAAAATGTATTTAATGACTCTTCTGGATGCTGAAAAAAGAGCAGGGACCTGCATGAACAAGGTTCTTGCAAATATTCCTAGCAGGGTGCAAAGCACAAAAACAAACGGGTGTACACAGGAGGAAAAAAAAAGAAACTCCACAAGGCTTGGCTTTATTTTATCACAGCTTACTCTTAAGGTAATTGTTTTAGGCCTGCAAGAACTATATTAATTACCTAACTACTTGGTAATTACTTAACTACTCCATAAAAGGCCCATTTCCTCTTTACAATTCTTCACTGCCAACTTTATTTCAAGGTTGAACCTTGCAAGAAGACAAACCACAGTCCAATCATAGAAGTGAGGGAAGAAGAACTTGGCAATGCACAAATAACAAAGGAAGAAAAATTCAAGTTTGATTCAGGAAAGGACATTCTCAGTGTATAGTCTCAAACAGCTGACATCATATTAAATAGGCAAAACTTGAAAGCTTTCACTTTAAAATCAGGAATAAGACAAAGATGTCCACTATCTCCACTTCTATTCAATATACTTCTGGACACATTAAACAGAGCAGATGGGGAGATAGTTCAGTAGAACAAGTGCAGAGTCTGACTTCAATCCCCCATACTGCAAAGAAAAAAAAAAATAATACCTTACACAGAGCAATTGAAAAAGAGAGAGAAATAAGACGAATAAGGATTGGAAAAGAAGTAAAATCACCATTATTTGCAAATGACATGATACTGTAAATACAGGACCCCAAAAATTCCACCAAGTGTCTTGTAGATTTAATCAGCAAATTTAGCAATGTGGTGGGATACAGTCACACACAAAAACCACAACATTTTTGTATACAATGAACAAACAGAGAGAAATTAGGGAAACCACACCTTTCATAATAACATCAAAAAAATAGGGGCTGGGGAAATGGTTCAGTGGAATAAGCACTTCCCTGACAAGCATGAGAGCCTGAGTTCAATTCCCAGTTCCCCCCAGCCCAAAAAAAAAGTAACATCGAAAAAATAAATAAATATTTAGGAATCAATTTCACAAAGGATGTAAAAAATTTATACAATGAAAATTGTAGTATTCTGAGAAAAAATTTGAAGAGGATTAGAGAAAATGGAAAAATATTCCATGCTCCTGGATAGGAAGAGTCAAAATTGAAAATGATCATCCTCCCAAAACTGTTTTGCAGATTTCATGTAATCACACTTAAAATGACAATAGTACACTTCACAGAGTTAGAGAAAACTTTCCTCAAATTCTTTGGAACTTGAAGAGGCTCAGAATATCAAAGACATAGGGGTAGGTAGAGAGTTCACGAACAAAACCAAATTGCAAGGGAAATACTTTAAAGAATCAACAACTTGGATCTCATCTGCTTAAAATTTTCTGCACTTCAGAACAAATCTCCAAAAGAATAAAAACAAACCCAGAAAATGGGAAAAATTATAGCTGATTGTCCCTCTGACAAAGGCTTTCTATTTTGCACATGTAAGAAATTAAAAAAAAAAATACAGGCTCCCCATTCAAAAACTCAATCCAAAAACGAGTTCGAGATGAACATACAGTTCTCAGAGGAAGAAATACAAATGGCAAATAAATATATGAAAAACAATGCTTGACATCATTGTACATTTGAAAAATGCAAATTAAAACAACCCTGAGACTCCATCTCACCTTAGAAAGAATGGCTAACATCAAGAAGTAAGCCAATAACGAATGCTGGGGAGGCTGTGAAGGAAAAGGAATCCTTCTTCATGGTTGGTGGGAGTGAAGCATGATACAGCCAGCTTGGAAATCAGTGTGGAAAATCCTTCAAAAGCTGGGATTGGAGATCCCATTCAAGCCAGATATTCCCCTTCTGGGTATTTTTCCAGAATGATTGAAAACCTCATACCACAATGACACGTGTACACTCATATTTACACACAATAATTTTTCATACCTAAATCCTGAAACAACCCAGATACCCATCAACTGAAGAAGGGATTAAGCAGATGTGATATAACAGGGCTCGCCTGAGAGTTCAACACACTAAATCACCTGCTCAGCCAGAGTGCAGTGGCTAAGGTTTGATACACAGCATGCTGTGCTGGCCCCACACCTGGGACATGCTGAGCCAGGCTGGACAGGGCTGCACTCACTTTTAATCCCAGCACTTGAGGGGATGAAAACAAGAAAATAACAATGAGTCTGATCTACATAGTGAGACCCTGTAGACCCTGTCCTAAATACAGAAACAGAAAATCAAGAACATGTGGTATTTTTGCACAATAGATTATTACTCAGTATTACTCAGCTATAAAACGGGATACTTTTGAATCTTCTGTTGGGAAAGGTATGCAACTAGAGAACATACTCTTTTTCTTTTCTTCTTTCTTT
>PVKA01005315.1:0-91595 GCA_004027165.1 Ctenomys sociabilis
GTATGGTATGGTATGGTATGGTATGGTATGGTATGGTATGGTATGGTATGGTATGGTATGGTACCGTATGGTGTGGTATGGCAGGGCATAGTATGGTACCGTATGGTATGGTATGGCATGGTACCTGTCCCTCTAGTCAGCCATAGCTGATATAGATTTTGGTGCCAGAAAAAAGGTGTCATTCCTGTGGCTGCTTTGCAGTGTTGTTTAGAAACTTTTGCAACTTGTTCTTAGGAAGAGTTCAGATGGCATGGAGATTCTAGTTAGAGAAGCAGTCTTAGAATGTTGTAAGTTGAGTCTGATTAAAGAATATGGACAGAGTTTAGAAAAGGAGAGTTCTGATAGAGAAAGCAGATGGGTTAAGAAATGACAGATTCAAGAACAGCAAGATAGCACAGCAACTAAAACCCCTGCTTAGGCAAGCTTAGGCAAGCCCAGAAACAGTGGTTCAACTCCCTGCACCACATGCAGTTCAAGCCCCGCCTCCAGACTCTGAGCCAGCCAAGGTCTGATGTAGAGTCTGAGTGAGACTGTGCAGCAACCAAATATATGAAGAAGAAGAAGAAGAAGAAGAAGAAGAAGAAGAAGAAGAAGAAGAAGAAGAAGAAGAAGAAGAAGAAGAAGAAGAAGAAGAAGAAGAAGAAGAAGAAGAAGAAGAACGAGAAGAGGGAGGAGGAGGAGAAGGAAGAGGAGGAGAAGGAGAAAGAAAGAAAGAAAGAAAGAAAGAAAGAAAGAAAGAAAGAAAGAAAGAAAGAAAGAAAGAAAGAAAGAAAAGAAGAACAGACAGACTCAGTAGGTTTCAGTTGGAAACAGCAATTCATTTGGCACATATATCATCCTCTGGCAGGACTCCTATTACAAAGATGGAACAGAGGATGGCTAGGGTGATAGCTCAGTGGTCTGGGAGCTTTCCTTGCAAGCACAAGGATCAGGATTTGATCCCTGGTACCACATTCTGTGCCAGCCCTGGAACATTAGACATGGTGGCACATACCTGTAATCCCAGTACCAGGAAGGCTGAGACAGGAGGATAAGTATGAGTCTGATCTGTGTAGCAAGACCTCAAGTAAACAAATAAATAATTTAGATTAAAAAGATGGAGCAAAGGAGAAGTTGGTGGATGAATATATTTGCATTTATAAAAAGCCAAGTATTTTGGATCGGGCAATAAACAAAATGGTTTGGTGGTGTATCGGGAATCAACAAGACCTTTCCTTTCATGGATCACTTCTACAAACCCATAAAGCTTTCATTTAAGAAGCGAGAACCAGGACGCGAGCACTGTGTTCCACAATGGCTGCCTAAGCAATTGTCTTCCCTGGACTCGGTTTACAGAGTTAAGCTGTCCAGGCTCTTGGAGGCCTCAGCCGCCATGATGCAGTAGGATGTAGCTGCCACTTGAGCAGATGGCAGACACTGCTGTCATCCATGCAGTGCTAGTCTACAGGCATGGAGAATGTAAGAGGTGTAAAGATAGGGAGGTTCTAATCTAGATTTCAACAGAAGTCCTGAGAGGCCAAGAAGTAGTGTGTGAAGCTGTAAGACTGAACCTAAGAGTTCAGTGGAAACACCAGGGGGAAGCTATGAATGTGAAAGAGCTGAGGAAAGCCACAAGGAGTGAGAAATGACACACACAAGTGAGGCCATGAGAGCTATAAGCACGGAATGATACTGTGTGGGTGAGGCTGCCCAAACCCTTTGGAGTTCGCAGCTCACCAAGAACTTGTCCTTCTGCTGGTTGCAGAACTATCAAACTTAGTGTTTGCCCAGCTGATTTCAATCTTGCTCTGAGCCTGCTGTCTTCACCTTCCCATTCCTCAACTTTGAAATGGCAAATGTTATCCTGTTCCTTTGTGTTACAGGAGTGTTTAACTTTTTAATTTTTTATTTTTATAGGATCTCACAACAAAAATTTACCTTATGTCTCAGAGGAGAATTTTGACTTAAATTTCTTAGCAGTGCTGAAAATATTTAGCTCTTAGTGATGGAATAAATGCAATTTTCAAAAAATGTGCACAGATCTGTTTATTATTTTTAAGGAGTATAAAAATACTAAAAAAGAAAAACAGAAACAAAATTTCACTAAACAAATTCAACAATGGTTGTTATATTGCATATTATTGTCTCAAGTTTAGTTGTTCAGATTATCAGATATAAGTATGCAGAATTGGTAAACAAATTATAGAATATTGAAAAGGAAAAAAAGCTTTTACTTCTCCTTTCAATACATTAGCAGAAAGCAGTACAATTATCCAAGCTATCCTGTACATATACACAAATATATCTTTTCCCCTTCCTTCTTTCTTTCTCTCTTGGGCATCTGAGATGAATGTACACTTTTCAACTGAAGAAACACAAATGGCAAATAAATAGATGAGAAAAACATTCAACATCATTGGTCATTCAAGAAATGTAAATTAAAATGACACTGAGATTTTGTCTCACCCCAGAAAGGATGCTATCATCAAGAAGTCAGCCAATAACAAATGTTAGATGGACTTTGGGAAAAAGAAACTCTTCTCCATCATTGGTGGGAATGTAGACTACTATAACAACTAGAAAAATCAATGTGAAGATTCCTCAAAAAACTAAGATTAGAGGTCCTATTCTACCCAATTGTTCTCCACATGGGTATCTTTCCAATAGAACTGAAAACATAAAACAGTGATATATGTGCACCCACATTTATAGCAGTGAAATTTTCATAGCTTAATCTTAGAGCCAACCCAAATACCCATTACCTGAGGAATGGATAAAAAAATATGTGAATTTTTTATACAGTGGAGCATTGCTCAATTTTAAAAAAGATAAGCTTGAGGCATTTATAGGTAAATAGATGAAACTAGAGACCACATTCAAAAGTGAAAGAAATCAGATCATATGTGTAAACATCATATTGTCTCACTTGTGTAGGATCCTGAAAGAGTAAATAAAATCTGAAAGTTACAATAGATTCTGTGAAAGGGAAAGAATCTGTTCAAAGGAAATGAACAGCTGGGATGAGGAAAACGCATGAATTTTTTGAGAACCAGGGCAGAAAGGTTATAGTTCCTATCTGAATATCCTCCTAATGCCTCCTCCTAATGTCTCATGGGATTATAGGTGGAACCCTAAGGTATTTGGATTAAAGAATTTTCATAAGTGATTTCTTAGGAGGCAGGACCTGGTTAGAATATGTCAACTACTGTGTAGGGATTGAAAGGGTTCTTCCCTTTCCTCTCAGCCTCCTGGCTGCTATGAGGAATTCGGCTCTCCTCCATTCAGTTTTGTTCACTATGCCCTTCTGTTTTTTCTTCTTGGAGCTGGCTGACTATGGACTAAAACCTCTATAAACCATGAGAATAAATCTTTCCTCCTTTGTGTTGTGAGTGTTGGAATTTGTGTCTCAATGATGAACAAAAAGTACATAAGACACTTACTGCTCTGGACCCTCACTGCCCCCAAATAAGTGACAGAGATGCTGAATTGGAACAAGGGCCCTCTACCCCCACTGCAGGGATTAGAAAGCAAACAGCTGACAGGTCACCGTAGTACAGTTTGGTTTTAGTTTATCCCTAAGCATACAAAAATTCAAGACAAAACCAGAAGATCTGACTACTCAACCAATAGGTGCATAAGAATAAGCTGTGCAGAGGACAGAACTAACCATCTATCCTGTAGGCTTGAGGACAAAAGTAAATGCTGGATGTTTTATACCCTTGAGCTTGAGATTTAGGAAGTCTGCACCATTGTTATCCAGAAGTCAACACAAGACAGGGCTACTAATTTTTGACCTTTTTATATTTCATTCCTTACTGATGATGTCAAGGCTAAGCAAATATTTTATTGAAAGAAAAGATTGGATCTGAACATAAAATGGTAATCAATGAAGTATATCATGCCGAGAACCTAAGTTTAAAAAGTCATTATTATAAATGCATTGTCTTCACTTACTATAAATAATTTTTCATCAGGGCACTGTCGGTGGAATTAGTGAGCAGGTGTACAAAGAATTTTTTGAAATTCCCTCACAAAAAAAGATTTCCCTACTGACTAGATCCATCAAATATTAAGCAAAATATACATTTCAACAGACCCCATTTAGGGATCTTGCCCTCAACTCTGAGATTTTAAAAATCTCTTTTTGTCTAGAAATAGTAATGGCAATAGTGTGGCAAAATTCGCCTCACCTCACCGTGCCCCGCCCAGCCCCACCTTGCCTGGCCCGCCCCAACTGGCCTCTCCTCGCCTCACCCACCTTGCTTTCCTCTCCTACCTTCCCTTCCTCTCACCCTTCCCTTCTTATTACTTCTTTCTCTCCCTTTTTTTTCCCATTGATTGATTTAAAAGTAGAAGAGGGATCTAAAATAGAGGAACCAGTAAAAATAACAGAAGTTCTTTTCTTCTCCTTCTCCTAAATTTCTGTTAAGAAAGAAAATAAGAAACACGAAGGTTTTCCCCTCTTAAAACAGCATTAAATAAATTGGTAACAGCTTCCTTGACCCTGAGAAGCCATGAAGAAAGCAGCGAGAAAGGCTCTATCTTCCAAGGCATCAAAATACCTGCCACACTGCTCAAGAAAATCAGGGGCTCACTGGACCAGTGAAATTCCCATGCCAGGCGCTAGAGGCGCCGACTCTTTGTATGTTGAGATGAAGCCAGCTCATTGAACATAGATTAATGACATACATTTATTTTGAAGTAACTAAATTGTATTTCTAGATTTGACAGTCATTTGCTAAGTCTTGGAAAATATTGCACATATAATATGTGCTTGAAATTCCCTGTGGCATTAAGGAAAACAAAACCCAAGTTCTGTATGATTTTCTCGTTCTAAACATCTGAATGTTACAGAAATATTAGGATTCAGATATTATTTGGTAAAATTACATCACTAACAAATGATGGTCTTCGCTCCATTTTCTCAAAATAGACTTGACTCACCTTGTTATTTAACAAAGTAAGAGGTAGAGACAAATAAACAATATTTTCATGATAAATATTCTGCTTTTTAATCAAGCACAGTGATTTTTCTTCAAGTCTTTGTACCATAAATAGTAAAGAATAATTTACTCACAGCCAACTAATTTGCAAAACTAAATATGTAATCCTTTCACGGAATAAAGGACATGATTTTTTGCACTTTGCTAATTTGGGAAAAATACATTCATAAGGTTGCAAAAAATTAATGATGAGCACAGAAAGCAGGTTTTTTAAAGTTTTCCTTTTCATCTATATCTGTAATAAATTTGTTGCAAAACAGACCAACAAGATGGTTAAAGTTGGTATATTTTACATGTAAGCAGGCTCCTATAGTGGAAATAGAAATAAGGAAAGAAAGGGCCAGCCACATAGCTCAGTGGATTAAAGAGCCTGCAGGCAGGCACAGGGGCCAGGAACTCAGTCCCTGGACCTGACATGCTGGCCCCACCCCCTGGGTACACTGAGATGGCAATTGAGACTGGAGAGGGCAATTGAGGCTAGGCGTGGTGGTACATGCCTGTAATCCCAGCTCTTGGGAGGCTGTGAACAGGTGGATCACTATGAGGCTGATCTAGTAGTGAGACCCTGAACACCCTGTTGACGCTTCCCTAAAATACAAAAAAAAAAAAAAAAAAATTAACAAAAGAAGACACACATTCCCTATGCTTATTATCTATTTGTGCCAGAAATTGGCTACTTGATTCTCTTTCAGTTTATGAGCATGCTCATAGTGGGGAGCTGCTAAATGTGCACGACACATCTTAATTGCTTCTTTCAGACACATTCCCTTCCCCCCCGTCCTGTCCAGACTAAAGGCAGTCCAAGTGTCACCTCCTTCAAAGATATTGAAACACTAGATTCTGGTTCAGACACAAGGCAGCTTGAGTATTGGCAGGTAAGCGTGTAGGTATTTGCTGCTCTCAGCTGACCCTGTGCTCAGACATGAACACCCTGCACCTTTAGCTCCCTACTGCACTTCTTTCATCTCACACCAGACACACTGCACTGTGACAGCCTGGAAGCTTCTGTTCCTTGGTAAATTAGGTCTTCAAGTCTCCACTCAATTTCAGTGAATTATGTGAAGCAGGCACTTGTGAAAGTAGCAAGCTGATCTGTAGGAAGAGTCTGAAGAAGAGGTGCCAAGGAATGGGTTGCCAGGATCCACTGGACTGCATTTAGGTCTCAGGAAAGGGAGAAATGGTCATTTTTCTTTCATATGACTTTCTAATACTTGATTATGGATTGTCATGTAAATCAACTTTAATTCTTCCCTTAAGATTGTGTGTGTGTGTGTGCATGTGTGTGTGTGTGTGTGTGTGTAAAAGACAAGGAAGAAGTAATATAAAGTCAATGGAAAGTGAAAATATACTTTTTAGAGTTTTTAATACTAGAAGAAAATATACCATGTCATTTTAAAAAATATTTTAGGGAAGTATCTGCAGGGTGTTCAGGGTCTCACTACGAAACCAGACTTGTAGTGATTCTCCTTTCTCCTGTTTACAGCCTCCCAAGTGCTGGGATGACAGGCATGCACCACCATGCCCAGTCTCAATTGCCATCTTAGCACACCCTGGGGCCAGGGATCGAGCCCCTTGCCCTTCGCCATACCATGCTTTATAAGTAGATTGTAAGCCAAAGATACAGTGTAAATCTTAAAACAAAAATTAAGATTAAACAATATTCGTAAAATTAATTAAATATTATTTAATTAAAAATTAGATATTTCAAAACAATTCAACTAAGAAAAAGTTTTCATGATAGTAAAGAATTACTAAGAATAAAACATAACATAAATACTGGAATGGCAAATATACAACCAGCACTTCTAACAGTTCAGGGATAGAATATCGCAGAAAGTTCTAGTATGTCACAGACACGGACAGTGTCTGGGACGTTCACTGGTGGCCAGGTGTCACTGTGGGATTGAGCTACTGTTATTTCCTTGATATCCACCCTTAGACCCAGATAGAATCATACCCTGTATGTTGCAGGAGAAGTCCACTTGTAGAGTATGTTAATGGAATAATTTTGCTACTATATACAAAAGAATAATTGAAAGACTGTTCTTATATATATGTTTTTCTCCTGTGTTTGTTTGCCCTGTTTAGTGGGTTCTTTTGATCTCTCTCTAGAATATCTTTTCTAGTCCATGTAGGGTTAGCTTTGTCATCATGAAATTCTTTAGTTGTTCTTTGTCATGGAAGTATTGTACTTCTCCATTGTACTTGAAAGAGAATTTTCCAGGTTATATTAGTCTGGGTTGGAATATATTTTCTTATAAGACTTGTAGTACTTTGCTCCATGCTGTTCTGGATTTGATAGTTTGTGAAGAGAAATCTGCCCTTATTCTGATGGGTTTTACTTTAAATGTGATCTGTTTCTTTTCTCTAGTGGCCTTTAGTATTGAAATTTGAATGCAGGCTACCTTCTTTCTTTTTTTTTTTTTTTTTTTTTTTTTTTTTTTTTTTTTTGTTTTGTTTTTGTTTTCTTTTTTTTTTTTTTTTTTTTTTTTTTTTTTTTTGGTGGGACCAGGTATTGAACTCAGGCTCTTCAGCTTGCCAGGCAAGCTTTTATTCCACTGAGCTATCTCCCCAAATCATCTAGTGGTCTTTAGTATACTGAAAAAATATGTATATAACCAGACATGAGATTGATACTGTTTTGTAGAAATCTTCAGTGACCTTTTAAATGGGTTCATCTAATATATTTTACATAGTCCTGCATGACTGCCATTTTGAGAGCTCTTTGTTCATTATCAAGGATTGTACAGCAACTTCTCTTGCCTTCTGGACTATGCTCTTTGTTATTTTCTATATGCTACATCTGGAGGTGTCAGAATATTTTGAGTTTATATAACTGGAAAACATTTTAGTTTTAATTTTCAAAAGTATATTTGCTAAGCATAAATTTCAATGAAAACAGATTTTTTTTTCTTTCAGTCTTTTGGATTAATTAGTTTAGTTTCTTACATATTTGCTCTTTTTTTCTAATGTAGAGTAAGAGGCTATTGAATTGTTTTCTTTCATAGCTAATATTCTTTCATGTATATGATTTAACGAGTATTTTCTTTACAATTAATTTGGACAATTTCATTTTTATGTATGTTGGTATGATTTCATTCAAATTTCTTGTGAAAAAGGTTCATATTTCTTGGAAATGTGCTATAATTTCAACTAAATCCAGAAATTAATCTTTAAATTGCCTACCCCTTTCTACTTTGAGAATTCTTACTATTTGAATGCAAGTTTCTTGATTTTGGCACAAAATGAACTATCATATCACTGATCTGTAAATTCTTCATTTTTATTTAGGACAATTTTTATTGTTGTATTCATTTAAGTTTGTAAATAACTTATTTACAATGTGAAATATATTATTAATCTCATGCTATGTATTCATTTCAGAAATATTTCTCTAAAATTCACTGTACATTTATTATTTTTCAATTTTAATGTTTGTCTATAATATGCTATATAATTATTGATTTTCAATAAAATTAATGAGAAAGATTTTTGATATACTCTACATTTGTTAAAACTGGTCTAAAGAGGCTAAGAGTTTCATCTTTAAAGTATATGCCTATTGCAAAGACATTTATCTTGATTTCCAGGGCCTTTGGCTTCTTTATGGATATTAGAGATAATCTTTTCATCACTTTAAATTTTTATATGTCACAAAACTCTGCAGACTATGGTGCCTGCTTAGGCAAGGTACAGGGACCAGGATTTGAATCCCCGTATCACAAGCCATGTCAACCCTGCCTGTGGAGCACATTGAGAGGGGATTGAGACTGGATGTGGTGTCATGTGCTTATAATCAAGAGGCTGAAAACAAGAGGATCACTACTAATCCAATCTGTGAAGTGAGACCCTGTACTAACTACATTAAAAAAAGGAATACATGAAAAAAAGTGATAAAAATGAATTTGTATCTTGCACTTTGAGTTCAACATATACAGGTGAGGGTTTTATGTAACATATTTATTATTCTTATACTCAAATAACTTTTAGCCCTTATTCAAACTAAAATTCACTCACACTTCCAAAAGAAAATGGCTTATGATCATTCATAAATTTCAGGCTGCCTGTTTTGTTCAGGTGGCAGCTCTCAATGGACACATGGAGAAAGTTATGTTTTAGAGCCATATCTTGCAATGAATTGACAGTAATTGTGTGATCATGTAATCGCAAGAGACAGCAATCCTTCTGCCCTAATGAACTCCAAAAAAGTGTCCTGTAATGATCATAAGATTGATAATTGCAGCTACTAATAAATGTATTCAAAAAGTAGACATGAAATAAGTAATCTGGCTGCCTCCTGGGCTTTCACACCAAGAATGTTGTGAGTCTGTGTGGACAGAGTTTCTTTCAGACACATTTTAGGAAACCCTGGTGTGGATGTTCTTTTGCATTTTACCAGCAAGACAAGTCCTTATGTCATCTCTTTGAAGGACAGAGATGACACTACACTCTAGGAGATATTCCTGTTCAAATATGTTACAAGAAGATTATTTGAAGGGGACAGCCAGGTTATGTAACCCAAGAAAGTACAAATGATTTACAAATATTTAACAAGGAAAGAACTAATTATGCTGCTCTTGTCACAAAGAGATCACCTTCAGAAATGGCATAATCAACATAGGAGTGGTAGCTGTGACGATCTGTGGCTTTTTAACCAACCAAAAATAAATAAATAATAAAAAATCAGAATGTCTGTAAATAAAGTTGAGGCCTCTCCCTTCATCTCCTAAATTTCATTTATCTGGTCACATGAGCCTAATAGTATTAGAGCATTTGGTATTTAAGGTATGAGAATACTGCTTTGAAGGCCAGCTGGGAAGGTGGATTTAGCCTGAATTGAAGTGGAATACTGAGAGAACTGAGACACTTCAAAAATGCATCCTAAATATTAATAGTTTGTTTTCTGGGCCCTATTTTTTGTTTGTTTGTTTTGATATTTTAGGGAAGGGTGTACAAGGGGTTCAGGGTCTTACTACTAGGTGGGACTCCTAGTGATCCACCTGTTTACAGCCTTCTAAGAGCTGGGATTACAGGCATGCACTGCTATGCCCAGTCTCAATTGCCATCTCAGCACACCCAGGATCAAACCCCCAGTGCCTGCACCTGCTTGCAGGTGTTTTAATTCACTGAGTTATTTGGCAGGTCCTCTGGGCCCTATTTTATACCTTTTAGAGCATTTTCTTTTTCTTCCTAAATTTGATTTTTTGATGGAATAAGAAAACTATTTTCTATGATACATATATCTGAAGAAATGTGCAGTAGTGTACAGTGCAGCACTGTTACATATCTATATAATATAATGACATACACATGATAGAACAGTTGATTACTAATTTTTCTGATAGGTTTTTGTTAATATTGTTTTGACATTTAAATGCTAATTCTTGTACTCTGAGTAACTAATTTAAAGATAATATACAATTTATTAATCATTGTTACCCTCTTATCATATTGTTTTGGAAATTTGTTTTTTACTTCATTTTGTTTTTCTTTTTTATTTATTTAAAATAAAAATTAAAAAAATTATTGATGGCTATTTTAGGGCTCAAAAAAGTTAACTGGCAGGGAAACATCATAAATGCTGGCTCTCAGCAGGGGTAGGGAGGTTCATCTGACTCACATGAGAGCAGCTCTGGAGGCAGGGCCTCTGAGTGCTCGCCTTGGTCATGCAGTCCTGACCTTGCTACAGGTCGCTACAAATCCTTCATCTGAAAAGTGAAAAAAGCTATGTGACTTCATAGGATCATGGTGCAGACTTAGTCAGTCAGGGAAAGTGCTGAAGAGCATCTGTGGCATACGGTTAGGTCCTCAGTTGTACCAAATCAAAGCCTTTCTCAATTGTAATCCATATTTTCCTTGCCTTGCCAGCTTCTTCATACAAATGGGGGCATGTTAAGAGAATTAGCCCAATTTTTATTGGTATTTGTCTAGTCTTTTCTAATCTTAGGAAGGTAAGCTCCTCACAAAATCCATACACATGTCCCTCTCTGCACAGTCTGTACCTGTTTTCCCTGGGCTATTTGTGTGAGCTCAGGGGTCATCTGTTACTTTGTGTGTTGGTGTTGGCTCAGCTTAAGTGCTCCATGGTGGAGCTTTGCTGCTGTAGCTGCCTCTAGGACATACAACAATCAGACCAATGCCATGTGTCCTGCTTCTCTTTCTTCCAAACTAAAATATGTCAGCAACCTGAATGATGCCCTCCTCCTACTGTCGACTGTGCTTGAGAGATTCTCGGTGTAAATCTGTCTTCCACTCCAAGGCAAATTTTCTTACTATGACACTAAACCTGCCATTTGGTAACCCTTTTACTTACTGTTCCTTATACAATTTCCTCAGGTTTTGCACACAATCCCTTTGTGAAATCTTGCCAGATATCCGTAGGGCCAAGATGGAACAGACAACTTAAAGTAAGCCCCATATTTCCCTATCCTAGGCTTCCATTTAAAGCATTGCACTAAAATATTTCCCCTACACAACTGTCTAAGGAACATGGGCCTATTATTCTGACTGACGTACTAGCAGTTCTTGCATAACTAGGTACCTCTGAACCCTAGCCTGAGTTCAATGGAGTCTCCTCTATGTGATACAAATATAATGAACTTTGTCATATTCCCATGGAAGTTTTAGTTCGTAAGATTTGAGGGAACATAACTGGAAACACAGCAAGCCCCTGGACAGCCCAATACTACTGATTATGACAGAATTCTTTCCTACATGTGTAGAAATGGAAACCCATTGTCACTGCAGCACATGAAGCTAAAGTTGAGCTGCCTCTGATTTGTGGCTTTGTTTCAGTAGTTTGGGTTGGTTACCACATTTTACATTGTAGTAACTTTACTTTATTGCTGCTGTCACAACAAAGCAAAGCAGCTATTATCTTATAACAAACTAAAGCTACATATCTAAACGGCTACATCTAACCAAACTATAGTGCTATAACACCTAATTTACAGTTTATTCCAATTGCATGGACACAAGAAGTATAAAATAAAAATAAAAATTATATATATATATATATATATATATATATATATATATATATATATATATATATATATATATATCAGTTTCCATTGGCTCATCTGGGCCAAGCGCTCTGAGGCCTAGGAGGATGGTTATAAAGCAGCTAAGGTTCCAGGTTGCCCACAAGACTTCTATTTAGAGCTAGCAGCTGAGTGCACCCTGGGGCCGAGGCACAGCTGACCACAGGGTAGACTGGCATCACCCTCAGGCTCTCATTTTCCCAGGGAGCCAAGCCAGTATCTGCTCCCAAGGCTGGTGTAAAGAGTGCTGAGATATCTTTTCTGAGAAACAGACATTGCTGCATAAGGGATTCTTACAACTTCTGAAAGATAAAAGATTGTCAAAGACAATCCAGTAGTGCAACCAGGTCCCGGCTTGGAGGAGCATACTTACAATGGCAGAAATGCAGAGTAGACTGTTTGCACCCGCACAGACATGCCCTGGATTGTTTTCTTGGACAAGTGTCATTCTAGCTAAACATAGGGGTGGAAAAAAAAGTATATTGGAGATAAAGGTTTCGTTCCCTTTTTTATCTTATGGACCTCTGCACAAAACTGTATGGGTTCAGAATGAACTTATCATTCCTATCTTACCCAAGACCAATATTTTCTTCAGCTCAGTCTTTCCAAAAGCTGAAGTCTAAAAGCTTTAAAGGAAACACTGCTTAGCACCTGTGGTGTAGTCTCTTTCTTTTCCTACCATAGCAGCCCAGCATCTCCTCTTCTATGCTTGGGAGTCTCAGTACTCCTCTAAATGCAGCTCACGTATGATCCAAGTGGTGTAAAGGAAATTTCATGTGACTCTCAGATTTGTTGTGGCTACACATCTATGAAGCATTGCCATCTATTGAAAAGAAGAACTTGGGAAATATAGAGATTGGTGAAGTATGAGAGAGAGCTGGTTTTCCCATTATTTCAGAAAACTAATAACTAACACTTGAAAGCTAAGCAGTACCCCCATAGCATTACTATTTATATATTTTAGGCTAGCACTGTGGCTTTCACAGGCTACACTTCTCATAAAACCTTAATAACCACAGGAGCACTGCTATACTTAAACCAGTATAAGAGAGGCCTCAGATATGCCTTAGAAGGTAGCTTTCTAAGCTCCCCTGGAATACTCCTCCACATAAGGTGAAGAATCTGTATGGCTGCAACCATGGGTCCAAACAGGTGCCCTGACCCCTTCACCATGCTATGAATACCCCAGGCTGGCTGTGAAGACCAATCCATGCGCTCCCTTACCATGCCTTTCCATGGGCAGATTACACTACTGGTAAGTGCACACACAAGTTTCAGAGGGGCCAAATAAGCCAAAGCGACTATTTATAGGGGAAGGATATGGAGAAGTATGGGTGTAAAGATAGGGATGGCCCATATATCTAGAGTGAGAAGTAAGTTTATTGTTGCATAAAGAACAATCTGGGGACTGAGGACTAGCTTTCTGTGTTCCTCTAAGTTGTAGCAGGAATTCTAAAGTTTTTAATTTTCAATCTTAATCTCTAAGCTGTACAAAATAACTGCATACCAAAGAAGGGTATGGAATGGGATTTTGTGATACTTCATTGGTGGGCATAACTTAAATACTGTATTTAGATCTATGGTATATATACCCTTTTATAAAAAATAATTTTATTGAGAAACAAATAGCAATGAGACAGTTTCAAAACTTATTATTAGGACATTTTTAATAATTAACACATTGTATATTTTTGTCTTAGTGGTTACTCATTATAAAAGGTGCAGACATGCTATCCTGTCCAAAAACACTATTAGAACAAACCTTTCTATTCATTCAATTAAGAGAAAGTAGCTATATATCTATCTTAACTGCTTTCAATATACAGATAAAAAATGGTCATTCATTTGTATCCACTTTTTTGTTCAGCTTTGTCAGAGAAGGGTATTCCATTGTCATTTAAATATTGTAGGTGTGTGAATTCAGCAAAATATTCCAATATAATCCAGTAGTCCATAATAGTATTGGGTTTTCTGTATGTCTGGCAATGTCAGAAGTTGTTGACTTGAACCTTTTACAGCTCAGCATATTAAAATGGCTTTACTTTTTATACCTCATGGTTACAATTTTCTGCTGGATGGTTAAGACCAAGATAAAACAAGACCTGTATAACAAGAAATGTAACTTTTGTGTCAGATAAGTTCAGTCAAATCCCCTCAGGATTTATCCTGAAACCCTGTTTGTAGATCCTTTGTGAGTGTCAGCCATGTGGATGAATCATGGCCATTGCTTGACCAATTTGCTCTCTGTGAAAGCCTGAGAGAATGTTTTCTCTCCATGTGACTCTTCTTAGACACACTGTGCATCAACGATCACTTTCCTCTTTGGCACCATAATCTCCTTGATCAGAAAATTTGGAAAACAGCTGAAATACATGATCTACAGTCCAGGTTCTCTTATGTCTGGAGTCTTCACTGACCTTGAGTCGCTAAGACCAAAATGCTGGCTGTCCTTGCAGCCCTTCTTTTTCTGTAATTTTTGGTCTGCAAACTTAGGTTGTTAATCCTCCAAAAGAGAAGCTTATTATTTCCCTACAACATAGACAGTTGAGCCTAACCTCACTATCTGTCTATCAAACATCTTAGGCATAACAGTATACATACTCTTGATGCTGAGGATGGGTTTAAGGGGCTTATCACTCCATAAGTAAAATTTCAGGCTTTATTGTTTCTCAGCAAGTTTGAGTCACAGAGAGAAGTGGTATGGGTTCAGGAAGCAAGACATGGTGTGAAGGTCAAGAGCCAGGAAGATTTTGTTCCCTTCTCCTCCACTAAGACGTCTCAGTAACTGAAGACCAGTCCCACTGATTCACTGATTAAAAGCTCATGTATATTCTCTCTGATCATATTCTGTTAATTTTTCTGCTCAGTATTTGAAAGAATACCATCCTAGTATTGGATTTTGTTTGTCTCTTTCCACACTACCTCCTGGGTGTTATACTGAATTCCTTTGAGTTTTCATAATCTGCAACACACCCCCACATTCTGCCCATCACTTGAAGGATTAGAATATTTTGTTTTCCTTCAGTGTTTAATAATTGCTGTGTTTCTCAAACCCTAATTATTGTTTTGACTCCTTCATATCCTCTCACCCCCTTCCTTTTCTAGCTGCTTTCTAACTTCTCATACATGTATTGCTGAGAGTAGTCCATGTGGACATATAAGTACTGTCTGATTTCTTCAAAACTTATATGTAAAAATACAGTCTTTCCGAACACTATAGGAAGTCAGAGAAGGATCTCCAAAAGAAGCCAAGAACACAAATGTTCATTCTCCCCGGTCCTAAAGTAATGCAGTGGTTTGATGGAACAGTGGATGAAGAAAGCATGCAAGAAAAAGTTAATTATGGCACATAAAACCCCCAGGCTCACCTGGCAGCAAAAACGCTTTGCTGAGCCTGGCAGAATTTGCCCTCACACTCAGAATCACTTTAAATGTGTAATGTATACTCCCATGAAAAACGCTGGTGATCTGGGGACTGGGAGGAAACATGGACAGAGGTTTACTTGATTATGGCCTTTAGAGGAGGCTCCTGCTACCTGGAAATGTGAATCTGAAATCCTACCTGTGTGATCATAGAAGTGATGATGGATTCAATACTCCTCAATCACTCTCCTAACAATCAGAAAAAAGCAAACAAAAAGAAATCCCTTCATGACATAAATAAAATATTTAGGGCTGAGGATATGGCTCAGTGGAATAAGCATTTCCCTGGCAAGCTCAAAGGCCTCAGTTCAATCCCCAGTTCCACCAAAAAATAAAATATTTAAGAAAAGAAAAAGAGAAAAAATAAAAGAAATGTGCTGCAAAATCTTGGTGGGAACTAGGAATCCATAACATAAGGATGAGGTTCTGTGAGATTCACTGAAATGGCCGGTTGCTCTGCTTTTGAGGCACATCTGCTCTATTGCCAGAACAGAATGTAAATGTTGCCGATCGATCGTGGGAGCAGCTCTCTCACTAACCCTTAGGAGAAGGCAGCCCACAGCTCACTAAATGCTTCTGTAGCAGAAAGTAGCGCTTGAAATGTCTGGTGTTTCCAGGTACGAGTTGTCACATTTAAAAAGGTAACAAAGATTTGAACTGTTTCCTCAGAACTGGCAAAGGGCAAATTCCAACCTCATCTGCCATATGGTGCTTATTGACCCTTGTCCCACAGGGAAATAAAAGGCATCTCTCTCTCTTTTGTACAGCCAGGCCAACATTGAGAAACGCAACAGCAGTTTGCATCTATCCCATGGCATGCCTGCCCATAGCACTTTTATTTCACTGTATCCTCTGCCTCCTCCACCTGTGCGTAGATCTTTGGCCTATGATTGCGTAGTTTCTCCCACTCTGTGACGAGCCTGATACCTCAGATTGGCGGCTATGCTTATGCTAACCAAAAGAGCTCCTTTATTCTTTACAGTTTTAAGTAAAAGGGCCTGACTAGTACACTTTTCTTGTCCTGCTCAGCCAGAAATAATTTTTTTTTTTTTTGTCTTTTTGAGACAGGGTCTCACTGTGCAGTTCAGGCTGGCCTTAAGCTCACTTTGTAGCTCAGGCTGGTCTCGAACTCACAAATACTCCTGCCTCAGCCTCCCGAGTGCTGGGATTACAGGCATACACCGCCACGCCCGGCCAGAAATAATATTTTTTAACTAGCCACATGACTTAGGAAACTTATGTACATTTTTCTTGACTTCAGGAAACAAAAATTTTAGCAATATCATGAACTTTCAGGTTAAGAAATTGCACATAATTTATGTTTATTCTTGCATTAAAATTCTTTAGGGTGACTTCTTGATCATAACTTTTTTTCTGGGGTGAGATGGAATCTCCATTTTTTTTTCAATTTGCATTTCTCAAATGAACTATGATGTTGGATTTTTTTTCATATTTTTTCCATTTGTATTTGTTCATCTCAAAAGTCATGTATTCAAATGCTCGTTTTTGGATTGGTTCTTTGCATTTTGGGAAACTTTTTTTAAAAAAATTCCTACATGTTTTATTTTATTTTTATTTATTTATTTATTTTATTTTATTGAACTACAAATGTCAATCAGACAGTTTCAAGACACCTTAACCATACAGATTCGATAAATTAATACATTGCAAACTGTCTTCATAATGTTTTGGTATTGTACAAGGTGCACACATGATATTATATTTACAGATATTATTTTAGCAGATATCTCTTATCAGTGAATTAAGAGTGTAGCTGCTTACTTATCTTATTTTTATACCTGAATTATATCAAAAATTCAATAATTATTTTCCTAGTGGATTACCATAGTACTAGAAGCCGACATAATATCCTGTCCAACTACCATTAGTGCAGATCTTGCCTCTCATAAAATTATGTAGAAGCACAGCGTTATCTATCCCAACTGTACTGTCTATACACACACATCATGATTTTTTCTTTCTACACCCTTTCCTTTGTCTACACCTGTCAAAGGTGGGCACTCTATTGTCATTCAACTAACTTAGGTGCTGGAACTCGACATCACAATCCAACACAGTCCAGCATTCTACAACCATAGTGAGTTATTCAAAGAAACTGTTGACCATAGCCATTTACAGCTCAGCTTAATATTATGGCCCCATGATGTATACTTCAGTTTTACACTTTTCTGCTAGATGGTTAAGACCTAGATAGATCAAGACTTATATACCAACACATGAACTTTATATTTCCTATGTGGTCAGTGAAGTCCTCTCAGGGTTTATCCTGTAGTCCTGTACATTATTCTGTAGTTCCTTTGTCTGTGTCATCCATGTGGATGAGTCACGGCCAATGCTTGACCAGTTTGCTCTCTGTGAGAGCTTGAGAGAAAGTTTTCTCTTCATGTGACTCTCCCCAGGCACACTATAGCAGCGCAATGTGTGATAGCAAAATCTTGGAAACAACCAAGATGTCCATCACATGAGGAATGGTTGAAAAAGATGTGGTATTTCTATATAATGGAGTATTACTCAGCTATTAAGAATGATAGGTTTGAAGCATTTATACTGAAGTGGATGCCACTTGAACATATACTCATAAGTGAAATAAACCAGACACACATGTGTAAATATCGTATAGTCTCCCTAGTATAACAAGCGAAAAGCAGAAATACAAAAGGAAACGTACAACAAGTAAAATCAATTGAGTCAGATAAGGCTAAGTGAATGGCATATGCTGCAGGGTACTAATCAGCTTTTCTTCTGGATGGTTAACAACCTAAGATCACAAGTCAGAGTTGGAGAAATAGAAGAGCCACAAGGCCAGCCACATAGCCCTAGCCTTTCAAGGTCAGCAAAGACTCAGGACATAGGAGAACCTGTACTGCAACATCATGAAACTCAGGTGAGCTCCAAATTTTCTGAACAAGGAGATTATGTAGCCACAGAGGAAAGAGATTGAAGTCCTACATGTTTTAAATAAAAATCCTTCGTGTGTTGAACAGTTGGATAAAACTTTTCCCCAATTTGTGGGTTTTCTATTTACACTGTCAGTGATTTCTTTTGATGTGCAAAAACTTTTCAGTAAGATGACATCTCAGTTGCTGATTCTTTGAAGAAAAACAGTTTGGTTTTTGTTCATGAATTCTCTGCCTACTTGTATGTCTTCAAGACTTCTACCTATTTTCTCTTCTAGTACACTTAGTGTTTCTGTTTTAGCATTTATATTTTACATCCATTCTGCCTTTAGTTTAGTGCATGGTCTAGTTTTAGTCTTCAGCATGTAGAGAACCTGTTTTTGCAGGACCATTTATTAAAGAGACTATTTTTCTTCCAGCGTACATGTTTGGCCCTACTTTCAAAGATAAAGTAATAGTGTGTTTGTAGTTGTGTCCACATCTTTTAACCTGTTCCATTGATCCTTGCTTCTTCTTTTGCCAGTACCATGCTGATTTTACCACAGTAGCTTTGTGGTATAATTTCAAGGCAGGAATTGTGATGCCTCCTTCCTTTTCTCTGTTGTATAGGATTACAGTTGCTATTCTAGGTCTCTTCTGTTTCCAGGTTGATTTTAGAAATTTTTTTACATATACAAGATGTACTAATGGTATTTTCATTGAGATTTTATTAAATCTGTATACCAATGTTGGGAGTATGGGTATTTTCACAATGTGTACTCTTCTTATCTATAATCAAGGAATATATTTTCATTTTCTTAAATCTTTGTTGATCTCTTTTTTCACTGTATAGATATTTTACTCCCTTTTTAGATTGATTCCTACATTTTTCCCAGTAACAAATGAGGGAGAGCCTGTGGGGAAAAAGAAACCCCTCTCCATTGTTGATGGAAGTGTAAACCAGTGCGACCACTATGAAAATAAGTGTGGAGATTCCACAAAAAAACTAGGACTAGAGATCCCATTCAACCCAGCTATTCCCCTCTTTAGTAATTTTTCAGAAGAGCTAAAAACATACCATGGCATGTATGTGCACCCATGTTCACAGCAGCCCAATTTCTCATTGCTCACTCTTGGAAACAACCCAAATCCCCATCAACTGACAAATGAACAAAAAAGATGTAGTTTTATTTTATACAGTGGGGTATTACTAAACCATAACTAAAGGTAAACTTGAGGCTTTTATCAGTAAATAGGTGCACTACAGACCATACTTATAAGTGGTATAAATACAGACCCACATGTGTAATTATATATTATATTATATTATATTATATTATATTATATTATATTATATTATATTATATTATAGTCTTGCTAGCATAAGAACCTGAAAGAGTGAATAAATTCTGAAAAGTACAATAGTTAACATACAGGGGAACAAAAGAACAACTTGGATGAGGGAAGGTAGAAAAGACAGAAAAAAAGAAAAATATGTATTTATATGCACACAAAATAGCTAAAATAATTGTAGTACTAATTTCGTTTGTTTTATTGCAAGAAACAGCTAATGCTTATGTTTTTGGCCAATTTTATGTGCTTACATCTGGTAATCTGTACCACTACTTGGAAGACAACAATATGCAATTTAGCAACCATTGTTGAATTTCTATCATCTTGTTTTTTGAAATTCTCTATTGTTTCTAGTGTTTTATGTTCCCTTTAACAAAAAATAAACAAAATTATTTTTATGGAACAAAATTTTCCATGAATTCTATTTTCTACTTGGACTGTATGAATTAGCCTTCATATGCCATGGTGTAATGTCTAATCTTCAAAGGTTATATGCTTTTGAAGGTCAAATATAGACATCCTACAAGCAGAACTAATTCAGTACCAGTTCTACAGTATTCAGTGATGTGGCCTTGAACAATGTTCTTAATTTCATTATTATTTTCTACCTCTGTAAGGTGATTGAAAGAGATACTTCCACAGACCTTTAAGGATGCAACAGCAAGGAGAAACACCAAAATGACACCCAGGATTGGAGGCAGATTTAGTTGTGTGGAGAACACTGATCATGATCATTCCTAATATATCAGGCCCTGATCTATGGTGATCTGGGGCTTAAATGGAATAAGCAACCAAGAAGTACAGAGGCAGACTGGCTTGTCAGTTGTGGACGGGCTTATGCAATGTGAGTCATAGTGACCAGCCATGCATCAGAGTGAGCAGCTCTTTCCAAGGGACAGGACCAACTGGAACTGGAGCAGAGACTATAACCTGGGCAATTAATAAACTCTAGTGTACTGGCTGGAGGGTGCTGGTGGTTGTACTTAGCAGGGCAATATTAAATTACTGTGTAAATATCTAGGCAAATATATGTTCAGTGTATGGAAGTTTTATATCCTTTCTCAACCTTTATCACAAAATCTTAAATAGCTAAGAGGAAGTAAAATATAGTATAGAATATAGAATATATATATAGAGAGAGAACAGGTATTGGAATTAGGATGGAATATTTTACTGTCCTGGCATCTGATAAGTTATTTAACCTTAATTTTAAAATTTGAATGAATAATTCCACCTACTTTACAGGGTTACAGAATGAGTGAAAAGAGGTGATTATATAAAATGCTTTTCCATGAAATCTTTTCACACAATGTCTGGAAATCTCAGTGTTTTGGCCACACCTCTCGCTTGCCATCTGTTGCCAGTGCTGCCCACATAGAGTGCTGATGCATTCTCTCCACAGACTCTGTCCTCAGGAGTCCCTGGGCAAAGATGGACCAAATAAAAAGTTCCTGTCAGACTCAAACCACTAGCTCAGTGATCTGGAATTAGTCTGTGACAGTGTAAACGACCCCCTGTATGTTAATCCTCCCTTATAAATGTGTTTACTTTAGAGATTTGTTTCCTCCCAGATTGTGCCCAGTATTATACTACCCAAGGCAGACAGTAGAGACTTCTTGTCCTTTTTAGCATGACATGAGACTGAAAGCCACATACAGCATAAACTCACCATGCTTTAAGCAAAGAAAATCCAAGACTGAGTGTGGTGGCATGTGTCTGTAATCGCAGAGCTTGGGAGGCTAAAGAATAGGAGAATCACTATGAGTCTGATCTGTGTACTGAGACCTGTAGACCTTGCACTAAATAGAATTTTAAAAATAAATAGTTGGGGCTGGGGAGATAGCTCAGTGGAATAAGTGCTTCCCTGGCAAACGAAAAGGCCTGAATTCAATCCTAAAATCCACAAAAAATAAATAAATAAATAGTTGACTCTTTAGAAATAAAAAAAATTCCTTAGAGAACAAGAAAGAGCAGAGTTGAGGTCAGGAGCTTGACTTTTTCTAAGTTTAGACAACAGTGCAAAGAGAAAGATTGTGGTGTGTGGAAGGGAAGCTATTGGATATATTGGAACAACCTGATCTCTCCTTGAGCTGTGTTTTTTAGAAGTGTTAGAGAACTACAGGGAATATTGTGAATAAGTAAATAAATAACTTCATTCAAGTAACCAATTAGTCTGTAGATCAGACCACATTTCTCTTTTCTTTGTACCCTTCTATTCTGATTTTCTTTATAAACCTTACACCAATTATATGAAAGTAAACTTGATTGCATAAGTGATTGGGCAGAGAGTTCACTTTATCTTTCACAGGCCATTTTTATGACCTGTGTGCCATGGAAGAAACCTGGAAGTCTCTTTATCCTTCCTGGGATGAATTTAGGAGGAAGTTAGGTTAAGCTACAATAACATTATGGTAGTATTTCCTGTGCTAATAGATGAGGGCTGGGAATAGGCCACTAAGCAATGTATAAGAGAAGGAACAGCAGATCCATCATAAAGTCAAGATGCCAGCCAAAGCTATAAAATTCTGATAAACCCAAGAGAGACAGTGACTTACACAGCAGCAGACAGCACCTGTGACCACCAAGGGCACGGTGTATTTCTGTATATGCCCATTTTCCCACTCCTTATGTGATTGAATTTCTTATAAAAAATTAAGTAAGCTATGGTTGATCTCTCCGCAGGCAGATCTGGGGACTCACATTAGGGCTGCAGTTATTTGTGTAAAGAACAGGTGAAAGTATAGAAAATCAGCTCTGATTTATGAAGGAATTGACTAGACTTTGGACTTTGGTGCTGATTTCTCACTGTGCTAATGAAGACTGCTGAAAGGGAGAAGGAGTGTAGAATAACTGAATTTTCACACAACTAGCAACAAAGTAGGAATGGATTCCTGATACCTAAAAACTAAAATTTGATATTTATTTATTTATTTATATTTTGGGGAAGGGTCTACAGATTATTCAGGTCTCACTACTAGATCAGACTGGTAGTGATCCACCTGTTTACAGCCTCCCAAGAGCTGGGATTATAGGTGCACACCAACACACCCAGTCTCAATCACTGTCTCATGTTCCCTGGGGGCAAGGCCAGCATCGCAGGCCTGGGGATTGAACAGTATAAAGTGATTTTAATAAGTAGAGGGATCTTATTTCTCTTAAAGATAATGAAAGGAAAAGAAGACAGATTACCTGCAAATGATACTAGTTTATACCTTGTAGATAAACTTTAGCTAAAATCCTAAATGGGAATTCTGAGTTTCTTTTTGTTGTGTTATAAAAATATATTTCCATATTTAAATTATTCAACAGGGATAAACTTATATTCTGATCTTCTAAATTATGATGAAAATGAAACTTACAAATGTTTGCAATTAGTTATTCACCATGAGAAACAGAAATAAGAAAAGAAGGCATAATGCTGGCAATCAAATTATAGTGATTAACACTCAGGTGTAAGAGGCTAGAGGCTCACTACAGTAAGAAGAGATGGAGCCAGGCATCAGAGTAGACAGCCAGCATATAGAGAAGGGAGAACTCACTTCAGCTTTTAGTTATTAGTAGGTTGATCCTGGGGAAAAAAAGCAAATAAGGGTAGGACAAGAGAGGCAAGTGGCAGACCAACGTGTGAGGGATGCCATAAATCAGTACCAATGAACACTCCATGAACCTCTTTGAATGCTTTTATATTATAAATCAGTGCATCTACTGCCAAACTAAGCCTCACTATATATGCAACATCGCAAACTGCCTTAGTAGAAGTCTTTTTTGCACATTGTGAAGTATAACCTAAGTTGGCCTTTAATCTCAATAGCAACCTTCTGACGCAGCAGTCCCTGGAAGCTGAAATTGCTTAATAGTATGATGGGTGTTTCAGTCCAATTTACCTAGATCAAGACTTTATTGGTGCTGTTCAATGACAGATAGGGAAAGGGTTGTTGACAAAAATTGAAATTGAAAAGAAATTCCAACATAATGGGGATGTTATGTTATGTTCAACTCACCCCATACAATTTCAGAAAAAGCATGCACATTGTCTTATTTGAAATTTGTTTTTTGGAAGAACACCAACTTATTAGCTATAGTCTGCATTCACTTGTGACAGTCTAGCCCTGTGAGGAGGCAGCATTTAAGCTGAGTGTTACATAAAGGGCAACATTAGAATTGAAATGAAACAACTACATAAGAGATGGGAGCCTATTGTAGAGTGGATTCATGTTTGCCTAGACTTCAGGCTCTAATACCTGAATTTAACTAATATGACATCTCCATCAATAAGCATGTGTCCCAGGACATTCAGCATCTTAGCTTTGCATGTACCTCAGCCAGCCTCCATGGGATGCTGTCAGGCGAAGAGTTTAAGCCACAGAGATAAGCAGGGTCAGGCTTCTGGGCTGACTTCATCCCTTACTGACTACAGGCCATGACTGAACTTATATACTGCATTCTTCCTAGAGAGTCTTCACCATCCCCATTTTGTAATGAAAACAGGACCAAAAATATAGCTCAGCAGCACAAATGCCTGCCTGGCAAGTACAAGGTCCTGAGTTTGATTCCTGGTACCTAAAAACTGAAAATAATTCATTCTCACAGAGAGATGTATTATTAGAGTTAATGTGTGCGATGCTATCTTCTTTATTGCAAAATTGGTAATGGTGTTCATTCCTTCTACTGAAATGTGGCATTTTTTGTCCAGTTTTGGGATAGTAGATCTGTATGTGATACTCTCGGCACACCTGAATGTTTTCTGGTTTGACAACTTGCTGAATTCTTTACCCTAGACACTTTACCAGCCCTTAATTGAACACACATTTTCGTGACCTTGCATAAGTTACCATGGTGGAGAATTGTGTTGTATCACTTCTATGCCATGCAGCTACTGAATTTTCCTTCCCATCATACTTTTTAATCTTTCTTTAGCCATAGAATTGGTATACAGACCAAACTATTTAGTGACAACACTCCTTCTGACCACTCCTCTTCATCAAAGATATAATTATATGACCCCACATGGACTAGCTAAAGCACTGGAAAAGAAAACCCTTGGATTCCTAAGAAGTCATGAAGTTAATAATGTTTAGTCTGGTACTGTGAGAAGCCATTTCTTTATCATCTGAAGGGAACCGTATTTTAGTATTAACAGCTAGGATTAAATGAATTTTAACTATGTACAAGTGCTATAGTGAGAGTTTTATTTGTCTTATAACAACTAATCTTTGCAATGCTCTTATCTTGTAAGTCATATAATCCATTAGATGAAAACTTCTGGAAGAAAGAGGTAAGGAAATTTGCTCTGCGTCACAAAGATGAAAAGTATCAGAGAAAAATTTACATCGATGCCCTTATTCTCTGGGCTAGTGCTTCTTAGCATGGGACTACTGTTTCCCTGAGGGAACACACAAAAGCATCTGAAGGTATTTGTAGCTGCTGGAACTTAGGAAAGAGGTGAAATGTGTCGAGTGTGTAGAGGCCAGGAATCCACTGCCCCTTCTGCTATGTTTTGAACAGCATCCCTCAGTATGAAATTGTCTAGGCCAAAGTGTTAATCTCACCAAGCTTGGGAGAAATCCTACTTCAGGCTCTTCAAGGGCCTAGCAGCTGACACACGAAAGTGAGAGATACATGGGGTCATACTGGCGCTTGGATGTGTAGACAAAAGGTGGCTCTCTGAGCCTCCCACACTTCCCAGCCGTCTAAGCCAAGAGATGCGCTTTATGTGAAGTTTAACTGAGGCATCCCCTCAGGTGGCAATCAGGAGAATCCTTATCAATATAGACACAAAGCTGCTCCTACTCTACCCCAGTTGGAGACATACAAAAGTGTGTGATTTCCGTGCATACTGCAAACTGTGCACTGCAGACCAGGAAGACCACAAAAACTCTTTCTCTGTGCCTATTAAGATGCTTAATTAGCACTTTCAGGAAAAAATGAGAGTGATGAGCTATAAAGGCATCACACTTATCACACAGGTCAGGGTGGAGATGATCTTATGCCACATTTCTCTCTAGCTTTAATGTATAAATTATGGCTTAAGAAGACATACATTTGTAAACATTTAGGTTTTGAGGTAAATGCATGTTTATCATATCTTTTTCAGGAATCATGTTGGTATATTTTCTTTTTCCTTTTCTTGGATCTACTTTGGAATTTGTCCTAATTCTTTATATATATTAATAGGTAATATAAATATTAATAGGTATCAATAATTTTGCATGGTCATGTGCCTGAAGGTCACCAAACTAACTTTCTTTCTTCCTTTCTTTCTTCCTTTCTTTCTTTCCTTCCTTCCTTTCTTCTTTCTTTCTTTCTTTCTTTCTTTCTTTCTTTCTTTCTTTCTTTCTTTCTTTCTTTCTTTCTTTCTTTCTTTCTGGAAATCTAAATAGGAAAAAAGTGAGACACTAATTTTTCATATGTTTACTTATTGTTAAAAATTTACAGTACTTAACTCAATACAGATTATAGCCTACATCTTAAAAACTAGAACAATAAAATTTCCAGAGAGACACTTAGGAGAAAATCTGTAGGATCTTGAGTCAGGTAATATCTACACAGAAGAGTTTATTCATTGATGAAAACACTATACTTTATCAAGATTAATAAAGCAATAATTTCTACTTTAAGACATTAAAAAGTGAAAGAAAATATTTATGATTTATGTATCTGCAGAGGATCTTATTTAGAATTCATAAGGAGCCATTATAAAGTACTAAATTCTCAATTTAGTTTTTGAAACAATCAAAAACTATAAACAATGAGACACTGCATGGAAGGATATAGCTAATAGACAGTGAAGATGGTGTAATAAGCACACCGCATGGAAAGAAGTTTAACACCACAGTCATTACAGAAATGCAAAGCCCACAATGTGGCAGCGTCACATGGCCACTTGAAAAGCTAAAAATAAAATTAAATTTAAAAAAACTGACAAGACCAAATGTTATGGAGGATGTGGAGCAACTGGAATTCTTGAACATCATATGGGAGTGTAAAATTTTATCTTCACTTTGGAAAACAGTTTGGCAGTTTCTTAGTAAGTGAAATATACATTTACCATATGACCCAGCAATCCCGCACAGGAATGTTTACCCAGGGGGAAATGTGTGTATGCAAAGCTCGTACATGAACACTTCTAGCAGCTGTATTGCAGCTGTATCTATCGCAGTTGGGAACTGGAACCATGCCAAATGCCCCCGAAATGGAAGTGATAAACAAATTGTTGTCTATTTGAGCAGTGGAATACTACTTGGTAATAGTAAAGAATGAAGTGCAATATAAGCAATAAATGAATGAATGACAGAAAACATCATGCTGGGGGACAAAAGCCAGACATCATATGCACTGTGTGATGCCATCTATAAGGAATTTCATCTAGGTACAGTGTATCACCTAGGTGTGGTGTATCATGCTTGTAATTCCAGGGTGAGACAAGAGGATCACTGTGACTTCCAGGCGAGCCTGGGCTACATTGTGAGTTCAAGGCCAGCCTGAATTATACAACAAGACTTTGCCTCAATAATCAATCAATTAATTCCAGCACAGGAAATATTAGTACAGTACATATTGGTAGAAAGCATGTCAGTGGTTGCCTAAAGCTAGGGTTGGGGATCATTAAAGAGGATCATACTCATCCTGGGAAGTTCTAGACAGTCGAAGATTTTGAGTGTCGAGTTGGTTACATGTACATTTATCGAGGTGATACACTGTGCACAGCAATGAGTTTAGGAATAAGTATACACTTAACAATGAGCCTATGAAGTGAGTACTTCCAGAGAAACCATTAAACATAACACTGCTTATACATAACAAAGAAATGCTGGAAGATTGAGTGGTATAAAATACAGCATATGTTTTCCAGAATTCTGCTGAGCTTTCAAAGAAAGGAAAATATATCTCCTAATTCCTTCCTTTTCAGTGAATTCAGAATATTCTGACATTAACATATTAATATAGGAAATAGTTTCTATTTCCCCATATATACACTAGTGATTTCCTTAGAACAAGTAACCTTTGATCATTAAATATTCTTGGGTATTATACTCTCAGAACCAAAGTACATTTTGGTAACCATTTATAAGATTGTGTTAATTTTTTTTTGTTTCCTGCTGAGAACTAATAGAAATTAAACTAAGTCATGTATTGTATCAGGCTAGCTGAATTAAGATGAAGAATTGAAATGGGTTTTGGGGAGACTGGCTTATAGTAAAGAAAAACAGGTTGGAGAATGATAACTCTGTTTCTTTGGACTATATGAAGATTTTAGATTACTAATCCATGCCTAAATTAACATCTTATGATGCTGACTTTGAAAAAGTGGAGGAAATTTATGTTATCCTGAATACAGCTGAACATGGTTTAAATAAGAGAAGTTGATTAAACTGAGTTCATTTTACTCCATTATTTCTATAAGAACATCTATTTTGGCATTACAAGTTTCGCTTCCTTTTCTATATAACAGATAATAATTGATTTGTTATTTTCTCTTTGTCATTATTTAAAAACTTTTAATCATACCAATTTTTTTGAGTTCAGAATAGCAGGAAGTGCATACTTTCCAACATTTATTTATTTATTTTTTATTTTAATTTTTGGCAGAACCAGGGATTGAACTCAGGCCCTTGTGCTTGTCAGGGAAGCGCTTATTCCACTGAGCCATCTTCCCGGCCCCTTTCCAACATTTATACGAAGGGATAGATGCAATCACATGCCACACAGACTATCAGGAAGTGCTACACCCTTGACATTCTCATCACCAGCTACACACTGCACCATCATCCGCACCATCTCCTATTCTGTTTCTTTATGGGTAATTATCATATTTCTTAAAACCTACATTATTAGTGATTTGCATATTACTCACTTTCTTCTTGAAAGCACATACAAGTATGAATTCTGTATGCGGTGCTCTACATCACTGATGAGCATTTCTGTCACTGAAGTCTATATTTGTCCAAATGAGGAGACTTAGCTAGGCATGGTGCCACATATCTATAATCTCAGCTCTCAGGGAGACAGAGCATTCAGTCAGATTTCTAGATTCAAATTCTGAGGATACTTTTAAATTATTTCTTTCTTCCTACTACTTTATTACATGGAGGCCTTTGGCTAAATCTTGTACAACTTTCCTTATACGAACCTTGCAGCATTGATTGCCACTGCTATCAGACTAGCTTAGCCTCAAATAAATCTATGGTACATCAACTATTTTTTTTATTATCCATATTATTTGCATATATTGGAACATTGCTTACAAAGTGTAAATCTCCGTCCTGCGTGAATAAGGTACACTCCTTGTGAACATCAGCTCCTCGCAATACTGGCCTCTCAACTGCCATTTCTTTCTGTTCACATTGTGACTACGTACTCCATTCTATTTTCCTAATACCTCCTATATGCATCATACAGCTTAATGCCTCTCACTGTCCCAATTCAGTTTTCAGACATATGAACATAATCAAGCTTTTTCATCATCTCTAATACTGCAACTATACTCTTAGGGACTGCTTCAGAGTTTGAAAGAGCACATAGTCTAGCCATAGACATTTTTATAAGAACAGCAGTCCAGACACCTATAGTAAAACCTGAACACTTTTTTTTTGAAGTATTTGAGATTGAATCTCAGGTTTTCACCCTGAGCTACATCCTAAGTTCAGCTCAAACTGGGTTCAAACTTGTTATACGCCTGCCTCCACCTCCCAGAATGCTGAGATTACAGGGACATGGAACCCTACCCAGCTAAGGCTCATCATTTGATGAGTATGAACCTTAGTAATAGAGACTCTCACCAGTGATGTTTCAGCATCACATATATATTTCATACTTGTAGGCACTTTCAAGAAGAAAGCATGGTTTATTAAGTAATATGCAAATTACTAATAATGTAAGCTTGATTCACATCAGTGTGCTCTCAGTAATCTAAACGTTGCTAATTTCCAGCAGCCTTCTGGCATAAATGAAAACTACCACGTAAACATGTACTTTTTCATTGCCAAATACAGGAACGGGCTCCTGTTCTACTTCTCATTTTCCTTAGTGTATTGTTGAAAAGTGATATTCCTACCCATTAGACAAATGCACTTTGAATTGTTGCAGTTATATATAACATATCAACACCTGCTTGTTTCTTCTCATTAAAAATGTGGTATGTACTGAGATCTGGTTGCATTTGAAAGGGTGAAAATACATATCAAAAGCAAATCAAAGACTTTGTAAAAGAGCAGTGGTGCAAACCTCTGAGAGCATCACTTCTCGAAGATGATGTATTGAAATCTGTCCTTGCTGTGAATTTTTGCGTGTAGACTCTTTAACTGGTGAAGGCTCCCTCTCCTAACCTGATGGGTTTTTAATGGATGTGTTGGGGAATCAGGTATAGGGCTTTCATTTACATGACCTTTCTAGTGAAAGGTTAGTAATAAGACTATTCAGCAAACATCTTTTTGACTGCCACATCTTGTTTTGCATCATTGTAGGATTCATTTAAAGGAGACTGGATCTGTGTCGGCATCCTAGATTTGCAAAAACCTACTTGGGATTTTTCGGATGATAGAGATGAATAAATGAAGTTGTTCTGAGCAATATAAACAGAATATCAAGAATTTCAAAAGAGTTTTACATTTTTAGAGTAAAATTAGCAGTTCATATTATGATGAACTATATATACATATATGCACATATATATGTTTACTATTATGAAACAGATTAAAAACAGTATTTTTTTAAATATTGGTTATCTTGCTTATACAAAGAGGAACAGATCAGTGATCACTGACATAGTTCACTCGTGACATCTTTTCATGCTTGAATTATGTTTGGTTGAATCAGAATGCTTTTGTTTTAATCAATACAGAATTTTACATGTTGTTTTCTTCAGCAGTCTCCTTTTAAACATGATGATGAGATCTACAAATAGGTTATAATTAATGTTGTCCTTAGAAGGGTGTTCATATGGTTCGTTGTTCATCTGTTCTCTTATTCTACACTTCTTTTCACTTAGCTTACTTTTCCTTATTTATGCAATGATCATAAATATGGGCTAGCTAAAAGTTTTGTTTATACATTTTTAAAAGTACCATAAGGCACAGGAAATATTTTGTATTACCAAAAAATCAGAGAAGCAGTCTAACCACTGAAACGAGCAACCTTATATTTGAGCAACACCGTCCCACAGGGTAATTTCCCACTGATGTAAAAGTGTAAATAAGTCATTGTGTCTCATTTAGGAATTAGATTACTTCCCCATGGAACATTTCCTTATCTACAGGTTCTTAAACACTTCTATTCGACCAGTAGATGGAGAAAGAGACAGGGTAAGAATCCCTGGAGAAGTTTCCACGTCCCTCTGGGATGCTGGTCACCACTACAGTCTAACTGTATGACAAGGAGGGAAAGAGAAGCCAGGTGGTAGCTAAACAAAATGCTACATGAATTAACATGACAATTTCTGAACTACAAAGCAAAACTCAAGGGCTCAAATAAAAACCCAAGTCCAAACTCCACAGCCTTCTCTGAAAGCCTGTGTGGAACACTTATTTAATTGGTCATAGAGACAATGAAGTTTACCTCCACAGCATACTGGGTGCTGGGTATGGGAGGACCACAAGGTATCTGGGCATACCTTCATTCTCATCCTCCATTTTCCGTGTGATTAGCAACCACATTTTCTGAGTCCTCCAGCTCTCAGGGCCTAAGGCAGTACTAATGTGTGAAGCCAAGATTCCTAGAGGGTCAGCCTTATAATTAAATATTTCCCAAATAAGAATTATGCTACAGTCATAGTAATATGTAAAGCTGTACCAGAAACCACAGAGCTATAGGGAAAAATAGGGGTCATTCTCCTTTAAATAAAATGTGGCATATTTTCTACTTAAAATGAATTTTTTTGAAATAATAGGTAAGCTGTCCTTGTTATTCATAAACATCTTATTTATGCATCTTCACTGTTGTGATAAATTAGCTGGGTTTGTTTTATATTTCCCTACAGTTTACTTTAAATAATCCTTCACAGTCGTTCACCACAAGACCACAGAAGGTTCTTTTTTTAATACCTAGAATGCTGAAATAGCATTTTGAGCACAGACTGTAATGCATAACAAGTGTATTATTTCTTCTTGGGAATGCCATGCAAAAACTTGTTCTTCTCACTTTGTCTGTTTTTAGTTTAATTCTTCATAGCTGCTCTGTGTTTTAAAGACTGATATTCTCTGACCTTTCAGCCAGACACCACTCCAACATTTCTTCCCCCCCAACACACACCTTCATCATGTGTTAGAATAACTGTCTCAGAATTTCATTGCAGTAAAATACCACCCATTGAAATGAGACTGCTAACACAGACATGGCTCACCCTCACTCCCACTGTAGCCATCTCTAGTTTTTCCATTCAACCTTCTGATTCTCTCCAGAGGCATCATTTGTTCTACCCATCCACCCCACTGGCTCCATGAATATTGAATGTCAGGGACACAGTTTTGCTTCTTTGTAAAAAAACCTAAGTGCTGATTTCCAATTCTTACAGACCACCAGTCATCCGAAGTCTGCCAGTCTCACCACTGGCATCAGTACCAATAACTACATAGTCTCCTTCAGTCATGATCATGTAACAGTGCACCTCTTAAAGGACAGGTTCTCAGCTTACTGCTGTGCTGTCTTATTTTAGGCATGTCCTCTTAAGCTGCAGACACGATGGACACTTCAGAGTACAAAAATATGATTCTTATACTATTCTTATTCTTTCTACTTCTTCCCATGGTGAAGAGAATCATAATATCCTCTTAAGGTGCCCTAATAAAAACTTTTGTAAATGCATCAAGGACGAATTCATCTTTTAAATTTTGTCCATGAAAGGTATAGAGAAGTATATAAAATCATTTATTCAGATAACTGTGTGGAGTAGAAACTTATGGGAAATGACATTAAGAGCTAGCATCTGGCACAGAGGGCTCATAATCAAGTCAGGAAAAACATCACGTTATGATTGATTATGCAGGGTGCTGAAAGTCCTGAAAGTAGGTGCAGATTGCTCCCCGGGAGAGAGCGCTGCTTCATACACTTCTTTGCCTTCTTCTCCTGTTCCCTCTACCCCAAAGAACATTTTTGGTATCTTCCCAAGGCACATGTCAAATGGTGGGTTATATCGTGTACTTAAACATCCTAATTCATGCCTTACCTCTGCTTAAAAAAGCGCTTCCTTCTTTGTATCTATGCTAATCTTTCTACCTAATTTAAAATATCCACATTATCACGTTTGGTCCTGACCACTGGTTTATCGATTTCCTTTTCATGTTAACCCTTGGATCTGGGATCAATTAATTTTCCATTTTATATCACTGCTGCCTAACACAGTGAATAGAAAATAACTCTTGAATGCACAGTAGTATTAAATGTAAATTTTATATTTATAGAACTTACATAATGTACATTAAATATATTTTTGTGTGTGCATTTACAAATCCCATATATTAAATATACTTATGTCTAAAATAATGTTTTGGCTGAACAAAATTTTTTTTAGGGAAAACCATGAAAGGGATAATTTTGGAGAAGGAAAGGAGGAGAAATATACTTCAGAGAATGAGAACAGTGTAGATATGCAGAGGCACGAAGAAATGGGACACACAGGGCAGAGATTCAGGGTTGCAGAGTTTCACAAGCATATGTTAGCTGATAGAAGACATTTATCAGTGACATAACTAATGAAAAATAACATCAAGCAACAGAGAGATTATATTCTAAGCATTGGTCATTAACATTTTTTTCTTATTTAAAAGACTTTATTTCTTATAATAGTTTTGGTTTACATCAAAACTAAGTTAGAGACATTGAGAGTTTTCTCATCTTCTCTGCCCCTAAACAAATATCACGTCCAGAATTTTCAACATCCTCTGCCTGAATAGTAGTTTTTGATCAATTGATGGGTCCACACTGATGCATCGTTATCACTCAGTTTGTAGCAATCATAGGGCTCACCATTGCTGTTGTGTACACATAGTGACATTTGTCCACTATTCTAGTATATGGAAGAGTTCTGCAAACAAAAACAATGTCCTGTGTTGTGCATATTCATCCCTGTCTCTGTCCTAGTCCCTGGCAATCATTGATTTCTTTACTGTCTCCCAGTTTTGTCATTTCTAAAATATCATCCAATGTCAATTTTATCACTCGTAGTATTTGCAGATAGGCACCCAGTAATATTTAAATATTCTTCATTTTTTAAATGTTAATAGCCATTGAATTTTGGTGTTCAATACTATTCCATTGCTTGGCTATACCACAGTTTACCCATTTACTTCCAAGGATATCTGTCATGATTGCTTCCAGCTTTGGCGATTAGGAGTAAAACTGCTGTAAGCACCCATGTGCAGGTTTCTGTGTGGACATAAGTTTTCAGCGCCTTTGGCTAAATACCACAGAGTATGATATCTGAAACATGTGGCAAGATTATGGTTAGTCTTAGGAAAGCACCACACTGTTTTCCATAGTTGATCTACCCTTTTACATTTCTGCTAGCAAGGAGTAGTTTTCTACTCCAGTAGTGTCAGAGCTTTAAACATTGTATGTTTTAATAGGTAGAGAATGGGACATTAACTATAGTCACTAGACCTATTGAAACCTGAAACCTTTTTTCACAGAAAACAAGCTTGTGTTATTGCCATTTCAGATTCTTAGACTACTGAAATTATCTAAGCAATCCATAGAAAAATCTTGTTTGGCTTTTGCCACCCTGAAATTGAAAATGATAAAAGGATGTGATGTCACCTTTGGTTTCAGAGTAAATTTAGTAAATTAGTTCAAAGTTCAATTGAAAAGAGGTCATAAATCAGGTCATTAATTGAATCTGGACAGTCACTCAGAATGCAATCATTTGATTTGAAAATTTTAGGATCATAATCATGTTTGGCTATGAAAGTTTGGAACTGGTTTTTCCCTATGACTCCAATCTTTTGGTTTTTAAATCAAAAGGTAAATCTACAGTTATCTTTGTCACATGGACTTGAAGGTCCCCTGTATGTTGTAAATAAAGGCTTCCTGGAGGTGACACGGAGGCTGATAAGGAACGAGCTGCCATTAAACCTGTGCCTGCACATGGGGATCTCGCAGCTCTAGCCAAACCTCCAAACTATTACACACTCTCAGGAACATTACCTGTGACCTCCTGGTTCCATGAGTTAGACGCATTTGTGAAAACTGTTGCAAAAACCTAGCCTACAAAAGCTGAGGTAATGAAAGAGGTTGTTTTTTAATCTGTTAAATTTTGAGATGGCTTGTTATGGCCCAATATGTAGTGGACAAGATCACGGCCTTCTTTGCTTCTTGCTTTGTCCTGAGGCCTTCTCAGAAGTTTTTTGACATCATGATCCAGGAAGCCTTCACCATTCCACTCATGTTGGCTGGGACTGAAATCCAGTTGATTTTCCATCTTGTACAGCAGTCCAAAGTTCTTAACCTATGCTTTACGCTATCGCTTGCTAATGATGAATTTGCCTTGCCATTGAGTTGTTCTCCCTACTGGAATTTTACCCTATTTATCATTTGCCTATTAGAACTTCAGAAATGTACAAGTAGATCAACCTAGCAAAGAGTCACACAGCCAGAGTTAACTAAAGTATCTAGGTTTACAAGAACACAGAAATCCTTGTAACAGAAGCTCAAAGAGAAGGAGGGAATTAAAATCTTGTGCCAAGTCTTGTGCATCTTTCTGGAGTGTACTGCTCATCTTTCTAAGGAATGAGTAGCCTTAGTAGCAACACACCCAAGTCACATTCTAAATTCCATCCAGTCCAAAATTCTGTCTCCACTACCATGAATCACAGGAAGGTAAGGCTGGCTGTGAAATCAGACTATGGAACTGTACACAGAAACTCAAGAATGTTTTCGATTGAAGCCACAGTGCCTTTCACACCCTGCTGTGTAATCTATTTTTCATAACTTTATGTGAACTTTTTGTGAGACCACTTACTGTTTCTCCCTTCCTCTACCTTAAGTTAACATCTTCTATATGGTAAAGAATTCTCTGAGGCAAGACTAGTTATGCAGGAAGATTAAATAGAATGTCATCCCATGTGGGACTTCCTGGGAATAAAAAGTGTAGAATGTTCTTTTCTGGAATTTTTATGTTTGCTTCCAAAATATTTTTTCTTTATTGAGATCATTATAGATGGTTTTCAAACAAATTCATAGGGGGGACCAAAAAAATGAAGAAAGCATGAAAACTCATTTGCTATCATGATTTCTAAACTTCTGAAAAAGGAAGCAATCTCCATACATTATAACAATGAACAGAAACTTCACGACTTCAATAAAAATTCAAAACAATGAATTTATTCCTTTACCAAATCTTTGAATAGCAATTTAATGCTGTGTAGTATATTTGTCCTTTGCACTCTGTAATGATCTAATGATCTTAGAAGACTGAATTAAGCAGTATAAAAACAGAAACCATAAAGGTTTTTAGTAGATTTTCCTATAAGGGCAGAAAATAATAGAGAGGGGAAAAGGAAAATGCTTGTGGTACTCTGAGTTATATTGAGTAAATCTCATTAAAGTACATTACACATAAGACCATTAGCGAAAAAAAGATTTTATATAATAAATAGCAAAGGAATAGGTGATCTTTATTCACCCAATTTAGCTTAGAATATGTGGAAAAAACCTTTAAATTATGAACTTTGCAGCAACAACACTCACTACGGCAGTTTCGTAAAGCCCCAGAGAAATTCCAGTTTTCATCTTCTGGTCGACATTGGCTTTGAATATCAGCCTCAGAGAGTGTGGAGTTTGCTCTCTGTTCTCCCATTCCTCCCTCTAGCCATCCAGGGCTGGAAATCTTTTCATTTCAAACACCAATTGAGGATGTTTGCCAGGGAGAAAGTTTTTACTAGGCTCACTTCTTCTTCTTCTTCTTCTTCTTCTTCTTCTTCTTCTTTTTTTCTGGAGTAGAAAGTTGGAGTCAGACCTCTGGCCAATAGGAGGGCACTGATGAACCCCTACGGTGCCCAGAACATAAAATATTTATGCTTAGAGAAAGCTAGACTAAGTAGTCAGCAGAGTATTTTGCAGCATAGAAGCCAATCACCTTTCTAAAAGAGTAGACCATGTTCACAAAATTTCTTCTTTATAGATTGAAAAGTCAACCTTGATATCCATAGTGGAAGACTGCTTTATGTTCCTTCAATTGATCCACGCCCATGAGCCTTCTGAAATCACAGTTTACTTGATTGAAGACAGGGAAAACTTTGTCAGTGGAGTTATTCATTTATTTCCTTATTTTTGCCATTATCAAACACATCCATTTCTGGATGGACAAATTTTAAATAGTAGCCAAGAGTGCCCTTCTGACAGAATGGTGTCGCAGGTACTCTGGTCCTTAGTGTGACCTTGGGTGTGAATTCTGAGCAGAGCTTTTTGCCTCACTGCCTTAACATCATTTGAAACTGTGGAAAAAGAAGCTAAGCTTTGATGTGGAAGACACTCAAAGGAAAGCAAAGGCCGAGGGGAAAAGCACAATGAGTGTAGCATGGCTGACCCTGGACAATGCTTGACTGGTCCTCCTGGCCCAGGCTTGTATCCATGGCCTCTCCATCAGCAGCAAGGGGGCAGGAAGGGCTTTCCTTTTAGTTGAAAGCAGAGGGTGAGCTGAGCAGGCAGTTCAGAGGGTCATTAGAAAGCATCAAAGGAGGCAGCCTCATGATGGTAATAAGACGGCTGTGAGGAAATAAAATGGGCATTGATCTGCACTATCGAGTGTGACATTTTAACCGAAGCTAAAAGCCAAGAGCAAATCTAGCCCTCTTATTCATCTGCCTGCCTGTTTTAGTAAATTGTCTTCTCCCTCCCCCCCACCAAACCACTGGCCTCAGGGGTCACTTCATATTAGCTGGCTTGTTAATACTGAGGCAATCAATACTTAATCAACAAGTAATGGGATTTTGCAGTCATCCTGTATGATCTTTCAATAAAGCCCTGAATCCATCTCTGCCCATTCCAAGCCTGACGAAAGGTGTGTAGTTGCAGCAGGCCCTGGATTTGATGGTCTGATGCTCTTTGGCTGATCTGCATCTTATTAAGACACCAGGCAGCCACTGTCCTTCACCCCTTTGTTTCCTGATCCCTACAGAGCACAGCATGGCATGGAATCCAGACGTCCAAGATTTTGCATGCATCAGTAAGAAAATTCACTTTTCTTTACCACACAGGGTTTAGGTCACTTTTGTAGCATTATATAATTAAAAACTGAATGAGTAAAGGATTGGGAAGGGAAGAGTAGCAGCACAAAGGGAATTTCCAACAAGAAAAATACTGCTTTAAAATATGATACTAAGGAAGTTGGAATTCCCATTTCCCTAATTATTGAATGCTGAACTGTCCAACCTCTTACCAAATGGAGTTACTGAATGATGAGGAAAAGGGATACAGAACTTGACATTAGGACTGGAAATCCAAGAGAGCTTCTGCAAAACTCATCTGCACACTGCTGTTTTGAGTAAAATTGGTTTTGTGACCTAGGACTTAGTTTCTCCTACTTCTGTGGTAGTTTTAATGTAGGTGTTTTGTCTAATACTGTAATAATCTGCTGTGGACATCTGAAGAGGCCCTGTGGAAGGAAGAGGGACCTCTCAGAAGAATGTCTTGCTCTCTTCTGGGCCCAGTCTCCCAGAGAAGATTTCCTTTGGTGAATTAACCTTTTGCTCTTGTCAGACCTTGCTACTTCCAGGCATGCAAAGTGGATGAGGACTCAGTGTGTGATGAATTAAATTATAATACTAACTTGTTAATATAACTTTCAAGTTTGTAATGTATCAGGCAATTGTGCAAAAAAATTAACAGCAGTTATAGTTTCCTTTCAGAAAAGAGGCTGCTTTATGAGGAGAATGATTGATAATCACAATTCGAACAAGAGAAATTAGGAGATGATATAAATGTGTAGTAGCTGTAGGACCCAGGACTGTGAGGTGACGCATGCAGCTCTGCCTTGGTTATGTGTATGGCTCTTTGTTCATAGCCCAGCATACTCTGTGTGTGAATGGCCCACTCACTCCGTGAATTATTTTATGACAATCTAATAAAGTAGTACACATTATTAGTATCTTTGGGGGGCAGAGTTAGAAAGTGGTTTGTACCATGTACCTAACAGAGAGCACAGATTGGAATCTACACAAAACATGTCCAGAGCTGCGTTATAAACCACTAAGTCATGTTGTGAGCACCATGTACTAACTGTGTGACATTGTGCATGGCCTATAACATCTTTCAGCCTCAGTTCCTTCATCAGTAAAATGGAAATAGTAATCATTCCTATGCCTTTGGGCTGAGAGTGAAATAAGTTACATCCCTAATGCAACATGTATAGGCTTTGGCCTAGATACTTTTGAAACATTAGTGACTGTTATAGGGTCACTGTGGTATTTTCATCCCCGTATAATCTTGATAAGTTATCTTTTCTCTTGGACTCTGCTTGGAGAGTCTCTGCCATAGAAGTCCCTGCCAAAACCACTATGTCGTTCCAGTCAAAGGTTAATCTACTGGCCTCCCAAATGATAAAACCTTTCTTTAGTGATAGGTATAACCTCATCATGTAATAAGATATTGTGGGGAATAAAAGATATTGTGTGGGAGGCAGAGGAGATTTTTTAAATCTCTTTGTTAATTGGTTGTTTCTTGGAAGTAAAACATAGATTTCTAGATATCTAAGTGGAAGCTCTAAGTAACAAAACACTATGTAAAAAAAAAAATTCTTGGTTTTGCTCTTGCATTGATATGGCTGTATATTGGTTAAGATCCTCCAGAGAAACAAAACCAACAAGAAGATACTTGTGAAGATTTAAGAAAGTATTGGGGCTGTTGGTTCAAGAAAGTATTGAGGCTGAGAAATCTACAATGTGTCATCTCTTTTCCTTGGGGTATGAGACTTGAGTCCAAAGGTCTGAGGACTTGAAGTCCTGCTGGTGTGAGACCCAAGAACCTAAGATATACCTGAAGGCAAGAGACAATGGGTAGCATAGCTCCAGAAATAAAAGAGGAGGGATTTGCCATTGTCTCACCATTTTATGCATTTTGATGTTCAAAAGATTGGATAATACTTGCCCACATTTGGGTGATCTCTTTTACTCATTCTACTTATTTAAATGCTAACTACCCCTTTGAAAATGCTCTGCATAGATACACAAATTTTTTCAAGAATACGAAATAGTGATAGGGAAAAAAACATAAGAAATGATACACCATTTCAATAAACAAAACAACAGGAATTCAGCAATGATCGCTGTATTACATGATGCTGTCTTCAAGTTAGTTGTTCAGATTATCAGATATAAATGTGTAAAAAAACAAAACAATAACAAAGAAGTTATATGAAATTCAAAAGAGGAAAATAATCAGGGTTAAAAAATATTTAAGCATTAACTGCCCTGTTCAAAAGATGAGGTGAAATCAGCAATACAATTACCCAAACTATTCTGCACATATAACTAAATATACTTTTCCCTTCTTTTACTTGTCCTTTTCTTCATCCTAGTTTTTCTTTCCCATTGAATAATTTCTTTCCCTTTCATAGTGTCTGTTGTGCCTTTTTATTTTTATTACTCTTTCAAGTTCTCCCACTAGTGAGATAATATGATGTTTGCACAAGTGGATCTGATTTATTTCACTTTCCAATATAGTCTCTAGCTGCATCCTTTTATCTTACAAAAGCCTCGAATATGCCTTTTCTATAGCTGAATAATACTTCAAGAATACCACATCTTTTTTATCCATTCCTCAGTTGATTGGCATTTGGGCTATTTCTAAGATTTAGCTATGGCAAATTCTGCTGCTATAAACATGAGTGTATGTATATGGCTTTCGTATGATTTCAGTTCTTTTGGAAAAATACCTATGGGGGGAATATCTGCCTTGAACTGACCTCCAATCCTAGCTTTCGGAGGCACCCCCACACTGCTTTCCATGGTGCTTGCATCAGCTCGCACTCCCAAATATTTCACCAGCTGTCTAGGTGTCATCGCTGTGTAGGCATCACTCAAATTTAGCTTGAACAACCCTCACCACTAGCTCTGGACCCCACAGATTTTTGTCTTGGAGGCAGGCCCCCTTCACAAAAACAGAGGGCCAGTGATATCGCTCAGGGGATTAAGCCTTTGCTTAGGCAAGGGCAGGGAGTGGGGCTCGTCCCTGGCACCATATCCTGTGCCAGCCCTGCCCTCAGGTGTGCTGAGCCAGCCATCAAGATCTGGCGTGGTGGCACACACCTGTAGCCCCAGCCCTGGGGAAGCTGAAAAGGCAGGATCAGTAGGAGTCTGAGCTACGCAGTGAGACCCTATACCAATTACATTTAAAAAAATAAGAAGAAGAACAGAATGCTCTGGTATATTTCTATATGGTTTGTTTCTCCCTTATCCTGTCTAAAATCCAGATTTCAGTTCTCTGATTTTTGCTCTAATTCGATTTTTTTTCCTTGTGGTTATTTGGATTTAATTTGATTAAATTTGGTTTGATATTTTTAAAAATACTCAATCTAACAATTCTAACATTCCTGCCATATATGATCTTAATTGTAATTCCTGTTCAGTGTTCAAATTATGTTTTTTTCTTTCAGTATATTTTGTAAGTTATTTGCTGAAAGGCAGACTTGCTCTAGGTGAAAGGAACTATGGCAAGTAGGCTGTTGGTTATGAAGTGCTGAGGTGTATGGCAAGCAGACACATGCTGCAGAGACATGATTAAGTCTTTTGTTGTGCCTGTGCCTATGAACTTTGAACTTCACTAGTTCTTAATAGTTTCCCCTAATGTTAAACAAAATGAATAAAGAAAAATGGAATTTGGGAAATTACCTTATTTAGGCATTGATAAAGCCCCAGTAAAGTAGGGTCTGATAAAATTTTGTCTTGAATACCGGCTTTGTCAAGAATTACAGAACCTCTGGTATATTTCCAGATGGTTCTTTCCCCCTTTTTCTGCTAAAAGCCTAGAGAGTTTTTCTCTGACATAGTGAAAACCTAATAGCATTTCTAGAGTGAAACTCACAGAAGTGTAGAGGTTCTCCTACTACTGGGCATTCTGTAGAATTTATGTGCTTGTTTGTTTTCTGCTTTGCTTTTTAATATCTTCCAGTAGATTTTTTATTGTGATAAGAATGTTTACCATGGGAACTACTTTGTGACAAGTATGTAAGTGTATAATGTAGTATTTTGGACTCCAGATACAATGTTGCACTGCAGATGTTTAGAATTCATTCATTTGCATAAGCAAAAACTGAAAGTTTATACCCATCGAACAGTACTTTTTGTTTCAGTTCCTACAAGCCTCCCAGAGCCATATTTCCTCCTGTTTCTATGAATTGTTTTATTTCAGATGCTTCACTGAATTAGCTTTCTCACTGAGACAAAAACCTGATGCCACAACTTAAAGGACACATTTTTTGGTTCATAGTTTCAGTGACTTCAGGTGGTGGACTCAAGGCAGAAAGAGCACTGGGAAAGCGAATGGGGGCAGGAAAATTGCTCCCACACAGCAGCCAAGATCAGAAAGAGTGGAGGAGCTGGGGCCAAGAGCACACTCTTCCCTCCAAGCCCCCAGGAACCTTCCCATACCATTCAAGCCCCACCTTCTAAGGGCAGATTCAGCTAGAGACTTACCGTAAGTGGATTAACTCAGCAATGAGTATAATAGGGTCACAGTCCACTCACTTTTCAAAAAAGGGAGACTTTGTGGGGAAGAGTTTAGGTGAGTGATGGTCAATCTTTTAGAGCTTTCAATGATGCAAACAGCCTGCTGTGGCCCAGGGCAACAGGTTCACTGTCATCGTATTAGGGCTGACCAAGCACATTCATAGGAGAGGAATCTGACTGCTTCTCTTGTTAGAGCTTTAACTTCAGAGCTGACCACTTCGAGCCTGGTGGCCATTCTTTCATTACTGTTTAGGTTTTGCTCCTCTAGCAGTGTTGCTTGTGGAGGACCTTGCTCTACTGAGTTGTGCTTTTGCATTTATTTATCTCATTTTCTAATTTTTGCAGCAGGAGTGGGCCTTGGTGCTTCAATTTGTTCATATTTTTACTTACGTCAGAATACATAGTGATTTCTAAGGTACCATGTGCCAGACTGGAAACTGAAAGTCCAATCACAGTATTTTTAATTGTATGAATTTAGGACTGGCATAAGCTACACAATTAACTTGTTTATTACCTTACTTTACAGATCAAAAAACAGAATTTATGCAAAGTTGTGCATGCAGGCACCTGAGACAGTTATTTTTCAGGGTGATCTGTCCTGATAGATATGGAATGAAAACAGTAGTTTCCACCATTTTTCACTCTAGGTTCAGTGGAGCTATTTCAAGTTGAGTTCCTCTGGCTATGGAACCCAAGGTATGCATAAAGCCCAGGGACTCAGTGACAATCTGGGGGCCCCTTTCATCACCACCAATATCAACAACATTCATATTTTCTTCTGCCCTGCTTGACGGCACTATGATGGTGCTCTAATTCCCTCATCATTTTCTAACCTGCATCTCTTTAATTGTCCTTATAGTAAACTGTTTCTTCTTTCAAACTCCAACCTGCCTCTCACCTCTTAATATTGACATCAGTGAAATCCAGAGATTTGACACATATAATTGTAGGAGACAGGCTACCTTTAAGAATCTGTCTTTGGGGACCTCTGCACATGTTCAAGACAGTGCACCAGAGGCATGTGACTACTCTGTTTTTCAATGAAAAAGTAGGTCTATCTCTCATTCACCCAAGAAAATGCCAAATCACCACCCAACTATATTGGTCATGTCTTTGCTCTTCTCTGAGAATACTTCATGAGCACTAACAAGCTTCTCCCTTGGGTCACCAACAAAGAGGTTCCTCAAGCGAAGGAAATAAAGAGAACTTCTAAGGAGACATTACTGAGGGGAAAGGAGGAGACCCTGGCCAATGCATTTAGCTTGACTTCTTTTGGCCTGGAGTCAAGAGGCCATCAATGACTTTTCTGTTTTATCAACAACTTACAAAAAATGCTGCACAGACATCTGTACAGATCTATCTCGATCTCTCTCCTGCTCTTGTTAAAGAAGTCTGACAAAGGGCTGCCCCAGTGCACTTCTTACTTCTCTGGTTTATATGTGTTAATGGAGCCCACATAGGATCTGCAGGCAAGATAAAGTTGCATTTTGTGATGGTGCACACCTGTAACCCCTCCCAGGAGACTGAGGCAAGGAGGAGTGCACCAAGTTCAAGGCCAACCTGAGCTACACAGCGAGTTCACCATGGACTATAGAATAAGACTTTATCACAAAAGCCTAAAAAAGAAGAATGCCCTGGATTTATGCTTTCAGATCCTTCCCTACTAGGTCACTGTGGGCTGATGTATTTCTGCCCTGAGTCTACAACTCATGTCCAGCTAGGCCAAACTGAATAGGTTTTATAACAACTATTTCTCTTTGTGCATTCAGACTTAGGAGTATAATAGCTCATAAGGTTTTCAGTTGCAAAGTGCTCCACAAACCCTTCAATTTGCCATATTCTGGCCTTTATTATTCTATTTGAGTATACCGTCACTGACCCTGAGAGCTACCGTGCTTAATGACACAATGCTGAGAAGGAAGAAATCCTTAAAGATTCTATATAAAACACACATTTTGTAGGACTTTAAAAATAAAGGCTATCCTCTTCTGTAGATTACCTTCTAACTTGACGGATCTCTGTGAAGTAAGCTATGAGTGGAATGTATGTTTATATTTTGGAAGGGGATGGTGGTAAACTTGGAAATTAGGATGAGTGTCACATGTGAAAATAAATGAAGCTATGAATGGCATACTTCTCTAGTGATTATGATAAAGCCCCAACTCTTAATTTGGATAAATTGCTAACAACCCAACTTAGCACACCCATTTGCGGTAATCATTATTTTGCTGACTTGGCTGTATGTCTGGATTGCATTTCAATAGTGAATGCAAAGCCTATAAGCATTTAACTCTTTTTTTTCCCCTAAGTGTCTTTCTATTCATAGGGAACTTCAATTCAGAATCAGAATATCCTAATGCCTATCTGAACATTAAGGTAGTTTGAAGTATGGTGTAATTCTTTAATGCTATCAAATATCATCTGGGTCAGTCACAAAAGCTGGCTATAATTGCAAATATGTAAGAAAAAAAGGAGGCAGATCAAGAGAAGATGGATGGAGGAGGGTGAGAAGGAAAAGGGAATGAAAATATGAATTAAAATGTGTTAGGTTCATGTACCAGCTGCCCACAAGGAATGTAAACATGTATGACACACATGTATTGAACCAACAAAGAAAAAAATTCAAGAGTTTCCTTGAAAACTAAAATTATTAATCCTCTGCCTTATTAACATACTGTGATATTTAGTTAGATTGCTTTTCCCCGTATGGACTCAGTTCCTGCTTCAGAACTATGTACATAAGGCTCTAATTCAATGTCTTTATGGGGATCAAGTTAATTAGGAAGTTGAAGTATTACACTCATCCCTTTTCCTCAATTGGCAACTCTTCTGAGTTAGGTTACTCAATCATCAAAGTTTTAAAACACTGAGCCTGGAAGTTCTAACCTTGGATCTCTTTTGCTATCCAGCTAGACTGCTTTTGATCAAGTCATTTAGCCTCTCTAAACTTCTGTTTCCTTACATATAAAGGCTATTTTTTCATGCTGATGTGGTCTGGCCCGGCCCCTGTAAGTGTATCTTCTGTCTCTTGAATGGTGTCCAGAGTCTATAAGCCTCTAGCTTTGCATCCCGGCATGTCTCAGAGTATTTGGGAGAAAAAGCTATGCAGTCTGTATGTGGATACTCAGTCCTCCACTACGATGATGCCCACTTCTGCTCTCTAGAAACCAAATTCATCTGCTAGCTTAATATCAGCTTGACCCTTCAAGTCCTTGTCTATGTTCCAGGCCAACTTTGATTTCATTTTCAGCTGAGTTGTCTATTTTTCTTTGATATAATAGTTTATAAAGCAAACTTGAAAGGATTCTGAAATTGGTCTGGGCAGTGTTATTTTAGCAGAGGCCTTGAACTTCAGTGGAAGAAGGCCAATCATACATTCTGCATGTATTTCACCAGAGATGTCAGTCCACAGCCAATGCCTCAGAGCCTGCATTCCAAAGACACCTTTCACTGAGAGCAATTCTGATGGAGAGAAGGGCAAGAAAAAGGAAATGAATATCTGGCAAGGCCAAGAGTGCTGTGAGTTGTGTCCAATACCAAGCATGTCCTGATTAAATATTTCATGTTTTCCCGAGTCAGACATCATCTATCCATCAGCTGTTCTCTTCCACAGTGATAAATTCACCTTTATTGGAGGATGCGTTAGCATGGGGATAGCAAGGCACATGCAAATTTTGTTTTCAGCTGCTTTCATTCACTTCTTTCATCCCTCCCCTTTTATTCCCCTCACTTACTCTTTCTTCACCTCTGTTTCACATCCATCCCTTTCTTAAATTGTAAGCACAGACTTTACTCATAAGAACCAGGATGAAAATATTTTCCCTCCTTCCAATCTCTAGGTTGAAGCTGGTTATGAACTTACTCCCCAGCCATGAGGCTGGCAGGACAAAAGACACTGCTGCTCAGTTATTTTCATTGGTATTTACATCATGTATCTTTTCCTCCTTTATTCTTTACCAGGTAACACAGGTGTGATGAGAAGATTGCTTTCAAGTAACACATAACTTAACTTAAAACAGTCTCATAATCTTTGTACTTCTAATTTAATTTATATACCCACCATGAATTTTCCCTTTTTATTGCATTTACATTAATCACTAATACATTTTGGGCTATTTCTATAGCCATCCATCATGTTTTCTGTTTACCAACCTTTTCTTTATTTTCCATTTCAATTCATATAGTGATGAGTGCTGTTAAATAATGTAATATATAAAAATCATGATACAAGAAAAAAAAAACATTCTTTTAGATTGAATAAATAATTTGTATTCATCTTCCATCCTCAGCTTATATTCGTTTTGTCTGATGATCTGGAATGCATGTATTTCATGTAAATTTATTTAATGAGTGCCACTACTTTTTTTAAGTACTCAGGTTGAACTCAGGACTTTACACTTGTCAGACAGGTGCTTACACCACTGAGCTACAGCCCTGGTCCCAATGCCATTACTTTTTAAGTACATTTAGGTGACCAAAATTTTAAATGGCCAGAGACAGTGCTCAACAGCACAGTGCCTGCCTGGCAAGTGCAAGGTCATGAGTTTGATTCCTGGAAAGATAAAAGTACCCAATAAACAGAGGCTGGATATATAGCTCAGTGGCACAAATACCTGTCTGGTGCTGAATTCAATTCCTGGTACCAAAAAAAAAAATGTATCTATAACTATCCTACATATTTCTTTTGTCCTTAATCTAGAATATTTTCAACACAATTTAGCATGAAGCATCTACTCTTCTTGACTTTATTGTCTGGAATCATAAATTTCCTTACATAAAGCCAAATAGTGTATACGACATAGTGGTGCCTCTGTTCACAAACTTAATTTTCTCCATAATACAGGTTATTGCAAATTGAACTAAACACTAAATTTGACTGAGTTCTTCTATCATTCAGTTTGCCCCTAACATCATAGAATCAAGTTAGTAAACTAAGATACCATTGTAATTCAAAGGTGATTTAATGCAATCTTATACTTTTTTGCAGAATCGGGGATCGAACTTGAGCTTCCCAGGGAAGCACTTATTCCACTGAGCTGTCTCCCCAACCCCATAATCTTACATTACTTAATAACTCTAATCAGTGTCTGTGTTGGTCATGATTTAGTTTTCTCCTAAACTTTTTTTAGGTTTTATTTTATTTACATATTTATTTTTCATTTCTTTTCAGAATCAAATGTCATTTCAAAACAGAGCTTCTCTAATGAAAAATAGTCTTTGTGTACCTAACAATGTATTTCTTTTGTCCTTATTTTTGAAAAACCTTGTACTTATGGATAGAATTCCAGGGTTAAAGTTAATTTTCTGGCCTGTAACGCTGCTGTTGAAAGATTGTTCTCAAAAGCAAATTAACAACAAAGAAAGCAACAAGAACCTGCTGTCTCATCTAGTTCACATGCCTCATCTTTTGAAATTATTTAAATATAATTAATAATTATATTAGGATATATATATATGTATAGTAATTCATGTAGTTATGATTGTGTACAGATATTGATCATTTTTAGAAATTAGGATCTGTGACATTTGTTTAAAAATCTTACTTAACAAAAATGTTGATGAGCCAGCACTTGGGAGGCTGAGGCAGGAGGATTGTTGTGAGTTCAAGACCAGCCTGAGCTACAAAGTGAGCTTAAGGACAGCCTGAACTGCATAGTGAGACCCTGTCTCAAAAAGATAAAAAAAAAAAAAAAATGAAAAAAAAGGTAAAACAAAATACAATCTTAAAAATGTACTGCTATACATTTTTTGTCTAACTGTATATTAGCAAAATGTTTCCAATTTAAGAAAGAACCATTCAGATCACAGGTTTTGACATCCTCAAAGTACAAACTCCTAGGATCTTACTAGAGGTAGTCACTGAAATGTCAAGAAAAATCACAGAAGTATAAAACTTCACTAGTATAATATTCTGTAAATCTTTTATGTACGTAAAGGGTTGTGCATGTTTACCTTATATTTTGAGAAATGAATAGGCAGCGTGATGAGTGAATAATAAATGACTGAATGTATGAAAACCATAATGAGTGAACAAGTGGAGACCACGCACAGGCACAGCAAGTGGGACCAAGTGCTCCTGGCTCTTCTCTCTTCCATGTCCTCAGTCTTGTGCCTGGAGGTACTGATGCTCCTAGCTAAGCCTCTTAATGTTTATCACTATGTATTAAAAGATTGTCAAGGTACAGAAGAGCAGTATTTAGAGCATATTTTTGTATGAAAAATAACTTTGTTTCTATCTTTCATATTTCTTGTAAAGTTTTGGAATTATTTAGGGAATCACTCAAGGTTTGAAAATGAGTAATTTTAAATTTTATCTGAATATATTTTTGCTTATATAGTGACCCTACATGAGGTTCATGAGTTTCCACATACTCTGTATACTTGTACTCCATATTATTTAAAAGGATCTGATATATCTTGGTACTGGCCTCAAACAAGGCAAACATAATAATGAAAGAAAATAGGGAGCTTTCACGTAATCACAACTAGCTATACTTACTGGTCTGTAAGAAGGATAGTAAGACATGCTTCAAAGGAAAGATGACTTCTTCAATAAGGTGAAGGTGTGTGTCCATCTGTAGAAGAATTAACCTAGGCCCCTCTCATAACAAAACTTAACTCAAATTGGATTAAATACTTACACATATGGCTTGATGTTATGAAATTACCAGAAGAAATGGGAGGAAATGCATCAAGGAATTGAACTGGCCAAAGCATATTTGGAGAATACCCTAGAAGTACAAGAAAGAAAAGGAAAAGTAGATAAATTGCATTACATCAAGCTCCAGAGCCTTTGCACAGAAAGAAAACGATAAACATAATAAATGTGCAGCCCACATAATGGAATATTATATTGGCAAAGTTTGCATCTGTTAAGCAGTTATCTCAAGAAGTTAGAGAGCACAAACAACTCAATAACAGTAAGTCAAACAAGCTAATTCAAATGAGCAACAGACAGACATTTCTCAAAAGTAGTCATAAAAAGTAGTCATAATCAAACAGACAGGTATTTGATTAATGCTCAAGATATGTAATCACAGGGAAATGCAAATCAAATCCACCTGAGATGTCAATCACTATAGTAATAACGGCAAAAGGGTAACTGCTGGTGAGAACATTGGGAAAAGAGAACAACTGGACACTATTACAGACATTATTACAACCATTATGAAAAAACACGATAAATGTCCTCAAAAATTAAAAATAGTACCTGTGTATGATACCATTATCTTACTGCTACATATATCCCAAAGAAATGAAACCAGTACATTACAGAGAAACCTCCACCTCCCTGTGTACCACAATATTATTTACAACAGTTAAGAAAGAGAATTAATTGATGATGGGATAAAGAAAATGAATCCTTCTATTTGTAACAAGATAGGTAGAACAAAGAACATTATTTTATGTGAAAATGGCTGGGCACAGGAAAAGAAACACTGAATGAGCTCAATCATATGTAGAATCTAAAAAAGTCGGTCTCGTAGGAGTTGAAGTTGATAACAGTTATCAGAGGCTGAGGATAATAGGCCTGAGAAATGTTGGTCGCTGGATACTTAGAGTTAGATAAGAGAAACAAGTTCCAGTATCACTTCATTACACAGTACATTATTATAGGTAATAGTAATGTACTGCATATTTCAAATAAGCCATAAGAAAGGATTTTAAATATCTTTATCACAAAGAAATAATGTTTGAGAAGATAAATCTGTTTACCCTCATTTGAACATTGCTCAATGTACACATGTATGAAAACATAACTTGATTCTCAATAAATATTTACAATTTTATGTGTCAATGCAAAAATAGCCATGGCACCAGCATTTCTGCATTCATTCATGTTTGAATGTCTAGACACAGGAAACCTATTCTTTTCTTGCAAACAGTAATGGTGAAGGTCAATATTCTTGCATCAGAGACCAACATACTATAATTTAAAGATCCAACATTAGATGACCTTAAACTTTTGCATGAGTCTGTCAAACCTCCAACAGAACAGGTCACAATTGTCATCTGCACAGTGTACCTTCATAAGCAGTCATGATACCTGTAACCAACAGGATCAGGAAACAGATTGTGAATAACACTTGAGAAGTAACTGCTAGTCTTAGAAAATAATTTAGTGCTCATCTTTAGTGGATGGTTGGGTAGCAATGGCTAACACATCATATTTTGAACATTATCATTATTCACAATGAAACAGTCAAATTTAATTTCTACTCATTATAAATTCCTAAGCACCCATAAATTGTAAAATTGCAAGGGCTCTTAAGAAAGCATATCATTCAGTAGCTCATATTCACGTAGGCAAAATATTATTCTGAATTTTCACTAGCATAATCTTGTTTCCAGGCACTGTGTTGGACTCTGGAGAATGAAACAAAAGCTCTAGCTGTTAGCAGCTGCTACAGTTTTGATCTTAAATGTCTCTCACAGGCCCATGTTTTGAAAACTATCCTAGGACAACCTCTCAGAGGCAGGGCCCACTAGAAGGCAGCTAGGTCATTAGGTGCCTTTCCTGAAGGATGATGTTGACACCACTCATGCTTTGTTCCTCTTTGCTTCCCTTCCATCTCTGTTTCTCAGCTGCCCAAGGTGAATAGACCTCTTCCACTAGGTGGGTCTAGAGCTGCAGGCTCAAGTGAATGAGGGTCGAGACCTCTGGAGGTGATGAATCAAGAGAAAATTTCTCTCCTTTCAAGCTAATGATCTTCTATATTTTTACTACACTACCAGAAAGCTAACACAGTAACTTTATATTAGGTTCTTACAAATATGCCTTGTGTGATGTGTAGATCTTGCTCACAGAGGCCTCACCAGGCAATGAGAGAGGGAGAATTTAAACAGATACATCCTACAGACAAAAGACCCATATTGATTTGTACATGAGCTTACACTAATGTAATGGGATCCTTAAACTGAATTCTAGAATATCCAATCAAAAGACTAGCTCTGATATCATTCTTAGTGAAAGTAATTATTATTCATTTCAATAGTACTTGTTGTGTAGCAGATATGTTCCTACATTTTTTATATTTATTACACAAACTATTATACAATCTTTTTGTCATAGTCACCCTAGAATGTGTTACTAGTCTCTTTCACAGAGGAAAACTGAATAAGGCACTAAATTCATAAGTTGAAAAGTAATAGAGGTTAAAACCAACAAAAGGAGCCTTAACACCTTGGCTCTTGAACATTCTGCTCTTTGACTTCTCCAGATAATGTTTTGTGCTAAAAGGCCAAGAAATGTATGCTTTGGAGAATGACTTTGTCACAAAGCTAGGAAGTATTTTGAAATCATGAATTTAAAGTAAACCCAATTCTTGCTACATGCTTCCTAATTTTAAAAATTGTTTCAAAAATCTGTTCAAATTCATATTAGAAGACATTTATTCTCTACTTGGTTCAATAAGACCTATTTCTTTGTGAAAATGAGGACGATTTATATTTAGACTCCTTAAATTCTCTCCTATACATTGTGTTAGTCATATATTTCATGTCAAGTATAAGAGTTCAACTACTTTGTGGTTTATTGAGAAACTTATATAGGTGTGCACCCTAGTAACTGGAAAACAATAGAGATAATGCTCCACAATGCAGCCTTGGTCAAATGTGTGCCACTTTTTAACTCAATCTAAACTTTGAACAAAGTACAACAGAAAAGAGATATATGATATTTGTTTTGTATTTTTAAATATTTATATTTTAGTGTTTGTTCCCTTATAAATGATTTATTTTTCCTCTGAAAAATAATAATTTTCACTTCATTTTTCCATACTTTGGAATAGTCCCATTGAGAAAGACTTCAGTTCCTAAATCTATAGTAAAATAGAAGCATTGCGCTAGGGAATGTTTATTTATACCTCTTGTATTTATGTCTCAGGAAAATGACCACTTTTTCATCTGCTTACCTCCTGCAACTTGCAAAAGAAAAAAAAAAATAAATGAATAGAAGAAGGGGAAGAAAGGAGGAGGAGGAGAAAGAGGAAAAGGAAGAGGAGAGGGAGAGTAAGAAGAAATGAGAGAGGAAGAGGCAGATGGACAAACTCTTTAGGACATATAAAAAGCACTCAGTCATGGTTTCAGTTCCAGATAAAGAAAATAATATGTTTATCTTCATATTTATGGGTTGGAAATAGAAACATATGTTTGACTTCACAAAGAAGAATAGATACCATCAGAGTGACAATCAAATCCCTTGTGTTTTTACATCCTACATAATACAATCTTTAATATATAGCAGGAAATTTGTGCTCTTTGTCTGGCATGTTGGATGTATTAACATTAGCAATGTGTCATTAAGCGGAAGAGTTAATATTTGCTCTTAGCCTATCTATATCATTTCAATGGTGGTGACTTCAAGGGTCTTGGCCTTTAATCCCTGCTTATGCTTAAGGTTGATCACAAATAAACATTTAGGTTCTAATACTATAATTATCAGGTAGCACATTCTGTCTCAATAGTGAGATCATTGCATGCAGAGAAAACAATTACATTTCCTAGGCTATCCCACTTGAATGTGCCAGACAAAACTCTGAAAAGTTTTATATAAAAATACTTAGCTTTCTATATCAAGATTAGAGATTATGCAACTAAAACAAAGTTTTGTATCTCACTAAGAAGTGCTCAGTGGTACTATGAAAATAAAAGTACATTCTATGGGAGAAGCAAAGGCCTGTGGCTGATGTGCTTCACCTCCAGGAAGTATGAACCCCCCTTCTTTATTCCAGTCAGTTTTTCAGATTTGTTTTCATTGTCGTTGTGGCTTCTACTGAATGGCCTTCTCACAGATAACAACTGTGAAAATGTAAATGAGATACAGAAAAACAATGACTTCAAGGTACTGTTGGTCAACAAAATATGGGGATCTAGAAGGGAATTGAGACCATGAAAAAAACTGTGGGTAGATTTGTCCATTTCCTGTAGCATTTACATTGAAGGCAAGCCATGATCATGGTTAAAGACATTTAAAATAACACAGTTAAAACTTGCTAGAAGACCTGTAGGAATTCTGATATAAAGGAACAGAGGAAAATATATGAGTCAAATGCAACAACTAGGTAGCACTAACAGGAGAGAGACAGAGAAGGGATTCTCGTTTCAGTGCCCAAGCATTGTCCCAACCCTTGCCTTCACTCTGATCTATGCTTGGGCAGCATAGATGATAGCTAAAAATAAAGACTGAAGTCAGATTTGACTTGCAACCTAAAAGCATGGTTTTCAGTTTGAGTCTGACCAATGTAATTTCCTTCTAAATTACAGAAAATTACCTATACAGAGAAATGTAACTGAATCCAATGTCTTCACAAAAAATATTTATTATATTCAAAATATTCTTCAAAATTACTTGGCATACAAAGAAACAGTAAAATATTGTATGTCAATCTTACATGTCTATATCTGGCAATCTGAGCCAGGGTATAGTAAATAATATTTTTGTACTGAATTGATAAAAATATGAAATTCCTCAGCAGTGAGAAAAAAATTTAAGTTAAAAATGGAAATTCTAGAACTGAAAAGCTACGTCTATGAAATAAAAATCTAATTGTATGAGATTAACAGAATGGAGATGATGTAGGAGAGTCACTGAATTTGTTCCTGAATTTGAAGAAGTGTATTTAACCCAAAAGGCAAAGTGAATAAAAGATATCAAATGTAAATATTGTTTAAGGGCATGATTTTAAGTATGAAATATCAAAGATGCACATAATTAGAGAGAAGCAATGTGCTAGGAAAATTTTTTAAGAAATACTATTATACAAATTCCCAAGTTTGGGGCCAGGGAGATAACTCAGTTGAATAAGTGCTTGCCTGGCAAGTGCAAGAGCCTAAATTCAATCCTCAAGAGACTCAAAAAAAAAAAAAAAATTCCCAAAGTTTGACAAAGCACATAAATCTACATGTCAAGAGGCACAGGAAATCTCAGAAGTGGATTTACAAAGAAAAGCAGGCATAGTCAATCATAATTAAAGTGTTAAAAAACAAAGATAGAAGACAAGACTAGAGATTTTCAGCTGGTTATATGATCACTGTTTTCTTAGTCTCCTTTACAATTATCTGCTGTCATGTGATTAAATATTGACCAATCATACACAAGAAAAATGAAGACTACAATGCCAAGGATGTGACTTTATAAGGACACATGCTTCTTCCTCCTTTTGCCTTCCTGTCAACACGTGTGACATGATGGTAAATCATCTGGGCTTCTGAACAGGACCGCCTTGGTGCTAGTGAGTTACCACTAGGAAGAAATCTGGGGCTTCTAAGGGCCTGAGCACCATGATGATTCTGAATAATGTCCATCTTAGACCAGATTGTGCCGCTTTAAGAGAATACTTGAATGCGAGAGATTTATAAGCATCAGAAATTTACTTTTCAGAAGTCTAGAGGCTGAGAAGTCTAAGCTCAGGTATTGGCAGTCCAGAGCCCGTTATCTGCTTCCAAGATGGCACCTTGAAAACTACTCCTAGGGGAGAGGAGCACTATGTCCTCACCTGGAGCAGAACTAGGCTGAGACCAATTGTCTGCATCAAGCACTTTTATAAGGGTCACTGTTCACATTGACAATGGAGGGACTCATGGCTCACCTTGTAAAGACCTCACCCCTTAATACAGTCCCTTTAGCAATGCTTACACTTTGGAGGGGACACATTCAAGTAATATCAACCTGTTGGTCAGCAATCCTATGCCAGTCTCAGAATGTTGTGTGGTACAAAAATAAACCAAAAAATGTGTCTGTTGCCTTAGATTTACTGAATATGCAACTAAACCTGTGTCTAAACTAATACAGCCAACTCTTAACTCAGTGAATACAGGGATCTGCTCTAATAGCGTTTGTAAATAGAATATCATGTCTGCACCTTGTACAACAAATAACCACTAAGAAAACAATATGCAATGTATTAATTATTGAATCTGTCCTACTAATTTTATTTGAAACTGTCTCATTGTTATTTGCTCTTCAATAAAATTATGGAAAAAATAAACTAATACAGCCAAACACATTTTTATCAATTGCAAGGTATACTTAAAGCAAGAAGCAAAACCCAATACACCCAGAAATCTGGCAAAGAGATAATTAGTTTTAAAAGTTCTATTTTACTAAGGTAAGAGGTTCTTAGTACAATCAAAGTGCTATTCTTCTTAGTATTTTTCCTAAGCTTAATGTAACTAATGCTTTGTTAAATGGCTTCGAGGAGTTTTCAGTCAATCAAGTTCAAAAAACAAAAAAGTCACAACCATAACTGAAGGAGCCTATTGATATTTTTCATTTCTTCTTATTAGGTTTTGTTCTAAGTTAAAGAAAGAGTCCATTCACTGCCTCTTACCTGCTGTCATCTGATGTCTCCTCAGGCCTTGGCTTGCCATTAGTTTTCCTAGGTCTGTTCCACTTCTGTCTAGATATTAAAGCTACCTGAGTTTGCAATGCAGGAGATATAGCTTGCTTTCCCCACGTCACGTTGCAGTAGACCTGTGATCTCTCCCAGGGGTGTGGGCTACCATCCATTTCTTTATGTGATTTACTGGACCTCATTCTCACAGATGAGAATTTCAGACTCTGTTAATCATCCCTTGGTGGAGACAGTTACCATTTTGGGTGTTACTCTATACAAAAGAGCAGATGCTTATTGGACAAATGTTCACTGTAGGTTGTTGAGAATAAAATGATCCATATTTTCCTAAAAATTAAGAATTGGCTATCCAGTTAGATAAAACAGTCATAGGTCAGGCACTAGTTAGGTTACCTAGATTTCTTTACAAGGAGGGCACAACACATTTGAAGTCCTCAGACATTGGCTTTTATGAATACCAACCAGGCTTAATTATTGGAAGAAATCAGGAGTCCTGCCTAACATAAGAAAGCCCTGATGCTGAATCCCACAAGCCAGACCAGTACAACCTCTTTCTATAGCCAGGGGTCAAACAAGATCAGAAGCACTGATCTGCAGTTCAACTACTTGTCACAGCTGGGATGAGATATCTATGAACAAGATGTCTAGGGACATCTCGGCCTGTCTTAACAACTGACTTGATCATGAATCTTCTGAGGACAGTCATCTGGGGTCATTGTCAGCTAGGGCGGATTCTCACCAGACTTGTGTGAAATTTTCTCTTACTGTTTTGGATATGTTTCTTCCATTGTCATCTTAATGGAAAGCAGTTGAATTTCTACTCTGAACAATAAAGGATTCAATGAGGTGGGGAAGGTACAACAATCCATTTACTATTTTTTCTGTAGCTGAATATATGAACAAATGCAATTAACATCATTCAGGGATGTACTCCTAAATTTTAAATAGGAAATCCAGATAGACATCCATGTGAAATTCTGAAGAAGATGGAGCCCCATGGTGCTTATGGGCACAGGCAGTGAAGACTTAGGAACTAACATGTATAGAGAGCAGAGCAGCTTAAAAGCTGAGGCAGATCAGCAACCAGTCTTTAGTTGAATAAGAAGGACAACACTGCTATGGTTGAATTATATGTCCTGCCGCAATTTGGATTTAAAGTGTTATCTCACAGTGTGGCTCTGCAGTTACAGAAGTAATTGAGCTAGTATTAGAATAGGGTGAGCCTATACTGCGGTATGACTAATGTTTACAAAAGGGAGAAATTTGAACAGAGAGAAAGAGAGAGAGAGAGAGAGAGAGAGAGAGAATGCACCTTGAGGAGTGGAGGTATGCTGCCATAAGCCAAAGCACTGCAGATGATAGAAGGGAGGCCTGCAGCAGCAGTTCCCCGGCACAACTTGTGTCCCAGGTGACAATTTGATGTTGGCCTCCTGGATTCCAGAACTGGGACACAACAAATTTCTGTTGTGTAATTCACTCATTTTCTGGCACCTTAGTACATTCCTGAGAAACCAACACAATGTCCAGAGCTACAGAACCCAGCATGTCCAAGGCAGGTCCTAGGCAATGCTAAATCTGCAGATATAATTTGCCCTTCATAGTCCCAGGTTTTGAATCAATGTACTCGACCAACATCAGCTATAAAATATTTCTTCAAAAATTATATCTGTACTGAGCATGTATGCACTTTTTAATAATTATTCCTTAAGCCATGGATTAGCCATTTGTACAGCCTTTCTATTGTATTAAGTATTATAAAATTTAGAGATGGTTAAAAGTATATGGGAGATGCATGTAGGGTATACATAAAAATCCTGCACCTTTTTTTTTTTTAAAAAAAAATATATTTGGTTGTTGCAAGGTCTTGCTATACAGCTCAGGCTTGTGGTGCTCCTGCTGCTTTCAGCTTCCCTAGAGCTGGGATTACAGGCATGCACCACTATGCCCAGGCTCTGGCCAGCTCTGCCTGCCCTAGTGGCAGGGCTGGTGCAGCATGTGGTGCCAGAATTGGACCACAGTCCTTGTGCTTGCCTCAGCTTACCTAGGCAGGTGCTTTAGTCCACTGAGCTATCTCAGTGGCCCCTCCTACAACATTTTAAACATGTCAGTATTTGTGGAGTTTGATATAGGCGGGGAATTCTGAAACCCACCCTTGTGAATATGAGGGGGTCCATACTTACCACTTTCTGAGTGCTTACCATCAGTTGTGTGTTCTGAAAAATGAGACCTTGCTGATCACGTTATAGGTGAAGTTCTATCATCAAATTCATCTATAGGTAAGAAACAGAAGTGGAGAAACTTGCATACACAGTTAGGAAAGTACAAAGAGGTTGGTAAAAGGGACAGTGATTGAGCTGAGGAGCTTCATAGACAATTTTCCATCATTTCAATTTCTGCCATTAATGCATTTCTCTGTTCTAGATAGCATCGCAGATTAGCAAAACACACTGCTAATGAAAGAGTTTACTTTCTGGAAGAGATCACCAAGATGACTTGGAATCTCTCCCATTTTAAAAATGGGGAATTACTCTGAAAAAAAAAATTTAAAAGTTGCATAAGGCCAAATAGCTGTTGTGGTGCCCTCCCTGGTGACCAAGCCCCATGCCTGTCGGGCAAGTACCTCTCCACTGACTGGTCTCCTTGTGTAAATGACTTTCCCCAGGGAGTTCTGCAGGCTGGATGTACTTGCTCCCCTCTTTCCTTTTCAAGGGAGATCTCCCCTGGTGTACACACAACTGCTGCTCACTCAGGCTCAGGGAGAGAGGTCAGTGATGTCCTCACCTGCCTTGTGTTTGAACAAAAAGAAAACTGGCAGTTCTTCACTGATTGAAACATTACTCTCACTGAACACACAAAGGTCCCTATTAGGGGCTTCTTGGTGAATTCTAGTTGTACATTACCATAGGCCAGTGAAACATCCTTGCAGAGATGTTGCATAGTGACTGGATATTTGGAATCTAGAACCTGAGAAGAATAGAAATACAGCCTTGCAGTTGTCAGAGTCTCTTGTCTGCCAAGAGAAAATGTACTTTATACAACCACAAGTTTGACCTCCAAGAACCTTAAAAGGTTCACATACTCAAAGGTGCATTACCAGGGCTCACACTAATTCATCATGATAGCTAAAGTGCGCTGTGTAAACCACAGGAGATCTGAATCCCCTGGGCATCTAAGAGTCAGCATTAATTGCTTGAAGTTTAGCTGAAGGAACAGTAAGTGAGTATAGGGAAAGACTATTGAATATTGTTTGTAATGAAGGTTCTTAGAAACTGTTCCACATGTCCCAGCTAAAACCTTCTCACTCACAGTTTGTCCAAAATCTTCACACAGACTTGTCCCCCATCTATTTCATCTGGCCTGTCACTTCCTGCTGAGACTTAGCATTCATAGGTTGCAACAGGAATTCTCTGGATAAATTTTTATTCTGAGAATGTTGGGCATGATTTATGTATTCATTTTTGAGGTAACAACTGCAGCTGGGGGGAGTGAATTGAAAGCCTTAATTATATTCCAAAATGTGCCTTAGTTGTTCTGCCCCTATCTTGGGTAGATAAGAGTTGTCATACTCAACAGAGCAAATAGTTGTCATAATTTTCAAATTTTATTATTATAATTATTTGAAAAAAGATTGATGAGAGCACATCTGTAGGCTTAGTAATTTAAAGCAGTGTCCAGTCACATTTAAACCTTTGAGAAGATGGTGTTCCCAACTTGCTTGTTAAGGCCCCTTATATGGAATGACATCTATGGGATATTCAGCCTCTGCTACTATTTGTCCAAAACAACTGGCTTCTCCCTCTGCCGTCCTTTGTGCCGAGTGGGAAATGCTCAGGTGTGCTGTTGCCAGAGTGATTAGGCTAGCTGAGAATCTCCTTGGACAGAAGGTTGGAAAGCCTTTGGGATCGTGCCCTCTCATCCTTGTTAAATGGCTGTGTGTGTGAGCATGTGTGTGTGTGTGCGAGTGTGTGTGTATCTACGCATGCACACCTGCCTAGACAGAAGAGGTTTGTTCTTATTTTTTAAAGGTCCAGTGTTTTTAAAGAGAAAGTGAACCATTTCCAGAAATAATATTGGTGTCTGTATTAAACATCTAGAGTGCAGGTAGGAGTATCTGCTGTTACCTCTGGCTTTTTTATAATTAGCTTTCCATGTCTGCAGAGGGAAAGCAGATCTCTCTTTTCTGGGGAGAGGATATGATTATTATTAAACCAATAATCTAATTCACACTTCAGTGCTGAGGTGAGCTGAAACAGGCCTTGCTAAGTTCCACCTCAACTTAAGGAAGATCATTTTCTAAGCATCTTCTTTCTTGATTATCAATGAGATTCCATAAATCCCACCATTTTGAATAAATACAGACCCTCTTAGAAAAAATGTTAGTTAAAAATGAATACAACAGGAATAAAAAAATCTGTTTCCCAAGTGTACCTTGAACCTAAATCATCCTTATCTGAGAAACCTGGATAATAGCTATCTGAATAGGAAGCAATAGAGTAGAAAGCAAAGAACCCTTGAACCAGGAAACATGGCACTGAGTCCTTACTGAGCCACTGGCCAATGTCCAAATCTGGAGAAAAACTCCTCACTCAGACTTGGATTTCAATTTCTTCTCTGGGAAAACTAGAGTCATAATACTGCATCCACTTCCTCACAGAATTACACTGAGGATTCTGCCATTGTAAGCAGTGCTAAAATCCATGGAGTTGCTTTGGAAATGTAGAATTATACAATCATAACTGACACAGAGTTTTGAATGCAGAAAATAGGAAAAAGAAGTGATAGTGTGGCTATTTCTTTTGTGTCTTAGTTCGGAGCCAGAGCCTATTCTGCTTCCCCTTGGAATGATTAATTTCGCCTTTAAGAAGGTGGATGTCATACTGATCTGTCATCCCTTCTTTTCACCCAGTAAGTTCTAGATTCAGTTCTCTAGTACCAATAAGAAAGTGGATTGAAACTTTCCTCCAATGGCACTCATATCAGAAGTCAGAAATTATTTCAATGACCTTGTTAACCAAAAAGAAAGGTATAAATGGGTCATGTGGCCCCAGTGATAAAAGGAATAGAATGGAATTTTATCTGTATCTGAATACACTATCACCCACGATTGGCTTTGAAAATTAAAGTATCCTCCATCTAGCCTCACATTGTCTGTCAGTGCTCAGGTGATTGGGATAGTATCTGCTTATGGCCCTTACTGTGGAAGAGGGGTCAAGTAGAAAGATGTAAATGCCAACTTTTTCTTTTTTTTATCCTGTCCAACTCGAGAATTCTCTAGGAAGAGTTATTTCTCAACCTATGTAGTTGGTACTACTGTAGTGGCAATGTTATCATCATCAAAATGTGAACTTTACTTAGATGCTGTGCCCATACTGTACTTGGAAGTTTTGTTGTAGGGCAAGAGATCGTATTACCTGCCATGAGCTAGCTCAGCTCATGAGAACTGAAATAAACCCAGATCCCTCCAAATATGCATGGCTGTAGTCCCTGCTCTTCATCATCTCCACCAATGCTGGGTTCACCTTGTTCCTGTAGACCTCTCGCATTTGCTGCACTCCCTATTTTTCTACTGTGGATGTCTGTTTTAGCATGACTTTACTAGTGAAAAAATGGGTGGGTTATAACAAAACATTTTTAACAATGTCTTAAATTAGTTTTGCTCTGCATGAGGAATGACAAGGTCAAGCCCATAAGGAATAGAGAAATACATAGGAAGTTAAGAAAGACATTGATTAGTGAAGCAGAGAACACACCAGATTTGAACAGGCCTCAGAATGAGCAGTGAATTCTACCCTGTGCCTGGTAGGTGAGTTGTGAGGACACATTGCTGTGGAAGGGGCACCAATAAGGCTGGCAAGGTGAAGAGTGCTCTCTCCTTTTCATTTATCATGAATCTGAAGCGTTGCCTTTCACTGTTGTGCTTCATAAGCATTCTTCACCTCCCCAGTCTTGAATGTTTACTGTCAACATCCCTCCCCCTCTTCCCACTCTTCTCCCCACATTGGAAAGGTGCAAAAGAGGTGCCATATGTGTCCTCTCTGTGCTGACATGTTTCCGAAAGACTTTGTCAACTGGTACTAATTGTTGTGACTGCAAAGATTCACTCCATCATCAGTGCTGCTGCAGACTTCCTCTGCCAGTTCCACATTCCCATGACACTGAGAATACTTCCACTCCCAGAACCTGTCACTTCACCATCCCAACAAGCCTTTAGATACTTCAGTTTGTAATCCGTGATTTGTAGAGCTCAGTGTGCCTTTAATCAAAGACTTTGATGCATAAAACCATTTTGTTCTCTGACAGAGGGACCAGCCACAAGCTCGTTCTCTTCTTAGCATGAGAGGAAGTAGAACAGTATATTCATCGTAGGGGGGCTGTGTTTACGAATCCAGGTTGCATTATTGGTCAGGTGTTGTCTCTGTTGGTCTGTGTGCTGTTTGTGCTTCCCAAGGGTACCAACTGGTGATAAACTTCCTATCTCCAACAAAACCCTGGAGATTGGATGGACTCACTGGGCAATATTAAAACCTGAGAAGGGAAGAAAAAAGGAAGACTTTATGACAATGACTTCAGAACGCTGTCCAGTTATTAGTATGCTTCTTCACAGCACCAGCGGTTTCACATTTCATTGAGTTTTCCCCCTCACTCCCTTGGAAAGGATTTTATTGAAAACATCAGAATGAAGAAGATGGCTATATCACATCAGAAGTGCCAGATACCAGAATCTTGGGCTAGTTTAATATAATGCACATGCATAAAATTTTACTCAGCACTTGTTCATTGCCTTTTACTTAATGTATAACCTGGTTATATAGGCTCTTGGCTTTTGCATTTACTCTTGCCTGGACTAACCTATTCTTTGACCATAAGAGTCTTACCTGAAGGGAACACTTTGCTTCTGCTCTTCACAGAGGAAGTCTGTGGAATCGATGGGAATGAGAAGCTATCCATATGGCAGCACTTTCTTTTTGACAACCATTTATTCTATAATGCTGTCATTTTTTCAGAAGTAAATTCCTGCTCTTTTCATCCCCTCTTGCTCTTTTCTCTATATTCCATACTCACTCTCATCCCATTAAAATCATTCTCACTCTGCAGCCAAAAGACAGCACTTTAAAATATAATAGATTTTTTTGAGTTGAATTATTTAACATGTACAAAACCAAATTCAAGAGCTACATTTCACAGGAGAGCTTGCTGACTAAAATGAATGTTCTTCCTTCATCTTCTGCTCACTGGAGAAGAAACACAAGGAAACACAAACCAGTATTGTCTGTTTCATTTGCAAATGTCCACTAATGGTCCAAATATGAAACTCCATGTGAAGTGAGCATAGAGGATAACACTGATCTGAGCCAAAGTGGTTGGTTCTTATACTTTCCTGATGCGTAATTAAAATTTAGTAAAGACCTTCTGTGGGTTAGCAATTTCTTGAGTATTATTTGATGAAAACATCCAAAATAACATGTCCCAAAGTAAAAGAGAAAGCTATGTATCTCCAACATCAATGAGGCAATCTAGGACTACTATAGTCACCCTATTAGGTATTCAAGGATCAATCAAGATCAGTGAGGATGTGTAGATTTATATTGTCTATGCGGTAGGCTGGGTGTTGCCTGTTATGAGGATACACTCATGAGCCACGTAAGTGCAATGGCTTCTCCCCTATTTACCTTTCAGAAGTTCCACATAATATTCCCACTTATATCTCTTTGGATGAAGTATGTATGGTCTTATGGTTATGCTGACTGCAAAAAAATGCAGATGCTGTTGTCTTTTATTTAGATAATATTGAGCCTGATAAACACCAAGATTCTCATTTCTAAATCAGAGTAAGAAAAATATCAAGAAGACCCATGAAATCTAGCAAAATGTGATTATGAAAGGATTGATTTTGTTACTTAAGTTAAATTGTGTATCTTTCCTGCTGATTCCTTATCTCTTATAAGTCAAAGGTCAGCTTTATAATCATGACATATAATCATCTCCACTGGAATAGCTTTGAGAAAAGTGGGAATCATATTTATAAGATAGTGTGACAACAAGTATATACTGACAGTCTTACAAACACCTGAATGCATGATCTAAGACATAGCCACCTTTTAAATTTCATCACCCTTCACTTCTGTGTTTGCATTTGACAAGAATGGTTTCAGGGGGCTTGCCGGTTAGCTCAGTTGTTTAAGAGTCTTCCTGGGCAAACCCATTCAGGCTTGTAGGACTGAAGTTACATCCCTAGCTCCACATGCCACATTATACCTTCACTTAAGGCAGGCTGAGTGAGAAAAAAAAATTCTTCTCAACTTTTGGGCCAGCCAAAAGTGCTCAGCTTTGTGCTCAGCTCAGCAGATCAAAGCACCTGTAAACCAGTCCAGGGGCCAGGGGTTCCATCCCCAGACCTGCCATGCCAGCCCCAACCCCAGGGTGCACTGAGACAGCAATTGAGCCTGGGAGTAGTGGCACACCCCTGTAATCCCAGCTCTTGGGAGGCTGGACACAGGTGGATCACTATGAGTCCAATATAGTTGTGAGTAGTGAGACTGTGAACACCCTGTAGACCCTTTCCTAAAATAGCATAAAAAGAGAATGGTTTGAGGTTCCCTCAAAGTATGTCATTGTCTGTACCACTGTGGCCCAAATTTCTATTTAGCCTTTAGTTCAGTTTAGATATTTTCATGGGAAATTATTCCTAAAAAGCTTTCTCAATTCATAGAAAAGTAACTGCTCTTTCTTATCTGTTGTTCAGCAAATGTCACTTGCTTACATGGTCATCTCATTGTCAGGACAGGTGAGTTCTTCTGTGGTGGGAACCACACTTACAATTTTTTTTTTACTGCATTCACTTCACAACCAATTCCACTAGGTACTCAGGCCATGTGCCTTGCAGTTCATTGCAGACTTACTGGAGCTACAATGTAGAATATAATTGTATACAAGAAATAGCAAAAATGAGCATTTGGCAGCTCACGCCCAAGTTCTTAAACATTAATAATATTACACTCTAAATATTTCAGAGACAAACAACAAACATCCCTAACATAAATGAAAGGCTTCATTTCCCATGTGTGAATCAAAGCAAATCTTCTTTACCCCACTGTCTTAGTTCATTTAGGTTGTCCTAAGAAATGATTGCAGATTGAGTAGCTAATGAACAACAGAAACTGTGGCTCATAGTTTGGGAGACTAGAAGGCATATGATCAAGGTAATGGAAAATTCCTTGTCAGGTGAAGTGTATACTTTCTTGTTCTCAAAACAATCTTTTTCCGACTATATTGTAGAAGACCCAGAGTTCTTACTAGGGTCTCTTGTAGGGGCACAAATACTATTCATGATTATTCCACTTTCATGACATCATCTTCCAAATTTTCCATCTACTATAATCACATTGGGGCTTATGTTCCAATGGTGGTTTGTGTCATTAGGAGGAAATACAAATATTCATCGGCCCTATAAAACTCAAGTATGTGACTTTTATACAACAAACTAAATAGAATAAGTTAGGAGCAGGAGTAGAAGTTGATGCTTGTACCAATTTGAATGGTATAAATGTAGAAGAGTACAACCAAGAGATAAGCAACTGTGTGACACAAGTCACACACTGGGATCCAGTGAATTCAAAGTGAGGAACTAAGTGTCTATACCCAAAGGACTAGTAATGTTTTAAAAACAAAACAAAACAAAAAATACAGGTCAGAAGTGAGCTCCAAAATAGAGATTAGGGTCAGCATCCTATTTCTAAATCCAGGGCAGAGGGACCTATATTACAAGGCCTGGAAGATAAATTATCATTGATCAAGGTTGACGGAGTTCTTCACTGAAATTTAATATCTTACCATGAACAGATGAGAAGAATTGGCAAAGAGAGAGAAAGAGAGAGAATAGAAATTCCCAGTAGTGGGAGCAGATGTTATCTATCAAGAGATATATTGTCAACAACTGAGGAAGACCAATTATCATCAGCAAAATCACAACCTGCCTTCTCAACTATTTTTCTCAGGCCATACCTTTCCTTACCTGACGCATCAGCAGTGTGGGTGGCATCTTCTGAAGCACATGTAAGTAAATGTCAGTTGAGAGCTTCATCCCACACCCAGCAAAGAAAGAACTAGCATCCAAACATGTGCCCCAGGCACACTAGAATGCCTGGGCAGGTGAGCAGGCTTAATGACCATGAAGGAGGACTGGAAGGCCCTTGGTAGAAAAACACTCTGCAAAGCAGGGCCATTATAATTAAAGTTGTAATGAAATGTGTATTACTCTCAGGAAAAGGCAACTCATAATGACAATGACAGTAATATACGAAGTAGGCTATAATATGTGAGTTAGCGGCTGCCACATGGTTTTTAGTGGCTCCACATCACAGAATCTAAAAGGCTGCTCAGGGCTAAATACATAAAACATTTGACCCAAGGGGTGTGGAAAATGTTTCTGTGATGCATATGTTCTTTAATAAACATAGTGGCCATCCAGACATTGGGCCAGCCAAGGCTGAGGAGTGTAGGAAACACGGCAAGATCTGCAGAAGGAAAGAGAAGGACAGAAAAGTGAGAATGAAGGAAAAGGACAAAGCAGGCAAAGACCTTGAAAGAAAGCAGCTCTGGGCTCAGCTCCAAGCCTGAGTTTATGAAAACATTGGGTCCAAACAAGATAATATGGCAACCTCATCTCACACAGGGACCCTTGCTGTTGGGCACTATTATTCCAATTGTCGACACTCGAATGAAATGTGATATAATTGAGCTTCTAAGCCTCCCTTTCAGGCGGCATCAATTGCCATTTTTAAAATGATGACTGTGGGGAAGGAGACTCCTTTATTCCTTTAATGTTTGGAAGTTGCAACACTCTCTGTGCCACTTTTACACTCTTTGGAAGGACTGCAACTCTTTGGAGACTTAGGACTGCTGAAGGAGCCCATGAAGGAACACGGTGAGCCAAGGAAGGCTGAAATGCCAGAGGCCATGGGATTGGAATTGGTCCCATGACACAACCTCCTAGGTTTCTCTCCTTGCTATATTGAGGAGTGTTTCGCTTTCCTTTAGATTTCCTTTACTCTGTTTTCTATACAATGACTGGGATATTTTCCAGTTGTTGTAACTTTTTTCTTATCTTGGATATAATAATGTGTTGTCTGTATTATTGCATCAGAGAAAAATTGTCAGAAAAGCAAAACATTCCACATCAAATGCCTAGTCCTACACATAGTCTAAATGATGTGAAGCTCTCTGGTTACTTTTCACCTCAGTGTTTGTTTGTTTGTTTGTTTTGTTTTTCTTGGTTTCGGGTGAAGGGATGAAGGGAAGTTTACAGAAATTTGAGCACCCTTGAGTTCTTCAGTAATACCCAAAGAAATAGAGACAAAATCATCTTTGTTATTTTTGGATCGCACCCTTCCAAATAAGTGTGTGTGTTTGTGTGTGTGTGTGTGTGTTCATTTGTGTGGGTATGGGTGTATACATGCATTAAAACTGTCTTTAAAGCAGAAAGGGCCTCTCTGATTTTTAGAACCATCTCCAAGCAGTGGAAACAGTTGGAAAAATGAGAAGCAGGAAAATATTCAAAATAAAATTCCCTGTGGTTTAAACTATTTTCCTCCTCTACCAATGAGTAACCCTCCCTGTAATTAGTCTTAATGGAAGAAAATAAATATAATTTGCAGTGCAGTCTGAAATCCTTGATCTGAAAGTCCCTAATCCAAGGAAGAATTGTCAAATGCATCATGTTTTAAAAAACAATGTTTTCAAAACCTGGGCCTCACATATTCATGTTTCTTCTACCCAGCTGAGAATTCAGTTTCTTCCTATAGCCTGATACCATCATGTGATAAGAAAGCAATGTAGACACAACAATTGACATTGGGACTGATTCTTTAAAACAAAATAGTTTTGTCACTAATTCTATGTGTATAGTATGCTGTATAAAATCAGAAGGAAATTTAGGACATCTGGAGTGCAAGACAATGGTCAGAAGAGCAATAGACAGCCTCGGTTGTACCCCAGGAGCGAGGCTAGCTGTCCTCAGCGGGTGGTCTTTGGAGAGCAGTTTCTCTCTGCCTCACTTCCTACCTGTGAGATGGGTTAATAGCATCCCTATAACTTAGAGATGTTCTGAAAACCAATGTATAGCAGAATCCCTCAGCCATCTTGTATTTATTATTGAACATACAGAAGTATGCTAGGCACTTGCCAAGTGGCTACACAAGCATCCTTTGGAGGGTCCTTTAAATGCACTTTCTCATTCTGCCTCTCTGACAGTATGTTGGTTGGTCTCTGTGCTATGAAGGGCAGGGACATCAGATTGCACCCACCTCAGACCCCCAAGGGAATAGGAAGCAGGTGTAGACTGTCTTCCACCTCTCAGCTTTGATAATGGTCTTGGATGTAGTAAATGTTAGGTTGAGGGTTAGAACCAGACTATCATTTCTGCCAGTAGGTTTCTTTCTTTGTAACTATTGGAGAAGCAGACCGCAGGCTGTTTTGGGGCTGCTGTGAATTCCTTTAGCCTTTGGTGAGGCCAACCCGCAGAGCTGAAAGGGACTGTGAGAATGTTATTGCAAGCTCTTAATTCAAAACATTGCTGGAAAGAGGCTTCCTGGGATGGGGCTGGAGGAAACGGGGCTGATCAGCTGGGATAAATTACTGAGACTGTTGGGTTGATTTTGCCCCCTAGTGGTTAGAGGCTTAGGGACCCCATGAGCTAAATGGCTCCCAGCGTTGAAGAAAGGACACAGCTGATCTGAGTAGAGAGGCACAGCTCAGGTCAGGGAAGCCACTGTCCAGGGTTAATTAAGACTTCACCTGGTAAGAACTCAGCTCCAACGCTTATAAACTGAATGGACTAGAAAACAGTGGAATAAATCTTGAAGATTTCAATTCCTTCTGCTTTTTACTAGTTGATAATTCTAGAAACATTATTTTAAATGCTGTGGCCCTTTACATATTTCTTCAAGTCATCATAGGCAGAGTTTTAAGCTCCTAATGGTGGTTTATTGAAGGACTAGTAACACTTAGATGATAACCAGGAGAGCTTGTTACTCAAGGATATTTGATGAAGGCTACAGAAGAGCACAAGCTCACACTGGTTTTTGGAACACATTTCTAAATTTCATTGACATCTTCTGTGCCTTTGAAGAATGCTTCAAAGCAAGCAGAGCAGAAGCCTACAGGATCCCATGAGCTAAATGGCTCCCCATCTAACCATCTAGGCATTGCTTTTCATCTCAATAACATATGGACTCCAAAACATATGAAAAGACCTCACTGGGACCCAGAAAATGCTATTTGACCCTAACCATCTCCTGCAACATGAAAGCAACAGGAGAACTCCCTTAAATGTGCACAATCATACATAAAGAAATTGCTTTTAATTTATGGAGTATTGTTTAACAGTGAAGCTCCTCTAAACATTATGTTCCATGGATTATTTTCTTTCATTTATTAAACTTGCTCACTTAGTTGTAAGACACTGATTCTTTCCTTTTTGTATCATCTTGCCAGACTTTGCAGTGCATTGTATTATATTAAATAGGTAATTCCCCATAGAGTTTGTACAATTTAAGAATTTTGACCAAATTGAACTGGATACAGGCATTTTCCCAGGTAGAGATTCCTAACTCACTGCTTATTAGCATTTTCTACTTAATTTTTGACCTAAAAATAAATGGATTATGCCCTTCTTTCTAGGAAGCACCACGTTTAAATGAAACTAAGGACACCACTTAGTCAAATTGATCTCATTGAAGGATAAAATTAATTTTGGGTTATTTATTCAAAGGAAGGTCATAGTTAATATTTTAAGGTAGGTAAGTGATCCTGAATCATCAGGGTTTATTAATAAGAATTCCAGATAACTTGAGAAAGAAATGGAATACATTGCTCTGATAATAGTGACAGAAAATAAGAAACACACAGTCTCCTCACTAAAACCTAATTCTGTCTAGCTAGAATGAAAATGGAGACAATGAAATCATTTTCAGCAAATTATTAGTGTAACATGCATATATATATATTATATTATATTATATATTTGCTTTCAAGAAAAGGAAAGCATCACTGTGGCCTTTTGTTGTAGATAGCTTTTCAGCACAATGTAACGTAAACAGATTATCTGCAGTGTTTATTCAGTGTGAAAAAACAGTTCCAAGAGCCCCAGGTGCTTGCCAAGATCATAATTGTACCTTCTTAAATACTTTCATTACTTGGAAGTACAATAAGTGAAGCAGGGACACATGCTTTCCATTTTCTTGTCAACAAAACACCTCCACAAAATTAAGCTCTATTTTCTCTAGAAAATTTCTCCAGAAATGCTCAGGGTACATGAAAAAGGAAGGGAGGTGCAGCTTTGGCTTAACTTCTTTGTGACCTTGAAGAGTAGCACCTCAGCCTCCCCCTACAAAATGGTGACTGGAGTAGGGGTTCAGCGTGGCACACAGCCAGAATATATCATCGAAGGCAGTCCCTGCGAGGCTGAATGTGGACGTGAGTGCAGTGCTAAGGAGACGTGATTACATTTCTCACATAGTAGATTTTTCTGTGAAGGGACCTGAGGTTCAGGGGTGAGAGTAGGTGTGAGAAAGCTGTAGATAAATATCAGATCATGTATATGAAAATTCTCTGGACAAGTCTTGTCCTCAGGGTGGAATGAAAATACTCACTGATCCTTTTACACAGGCAGACCCCAGTATAAGTTGGGGTGGTAGGGTTGGGGGAGGCAGGGGTCCTCTGCTTGCACGTGCTACACATGTTAGCACCTTCTGAGCCAGCCAGACCTTTCAAATGCCTGTGTTCCCAGAATGAAAAGTCAAATTACTATAAGTGCATAGACTCACAGAGGGTGTTACATTCTCAGTAAGAAAGGCCTTCACATCTGGGCCTGCCTCTTCTGTCATGTCAATAGTTGGTCACACTTTTTTCCTCTTAGTTTTTCTTCTTCCTCCCATCTAACTTGTAATCGTACCTTCATTCACTGCATTCTCTCTGGCTTGATCAGTCTTTAGTCTCCTAGAATATGTCCAGCTGAGGTGTGTATGTGACGTTGACCTTCAGGTAGCCCTGCCACATTTCCCTTCATGTGACTGCCTCATGAGGGGAGGGAAAGTCCTCCAGGGATGGGGTAGCCTGAGAAGACAGGAAAGTTGGAAAACAATGTAAATGAACATTCAACAATGTTTCCATGCCTGTTTTCCTCTCTTTGATTAGATTTACCACTGTTTAAGGGATATATTGGCAGGGGAGCCAAGGGAGTAAGAAAAAAAGCAATAGAAAATCAAGTTAACTCATCTAATCATTTGATCAATTAATTAGAATTTTTTGCACTTGAATTTTAGGAGAAGTGGAAAGAATGTAAAGAATTAAAAGATTAAACTTTTCTGCTCAGATACTTTATATATACATTAGTTTGCTTAATCTTCACATATATACCATGAGGTAGGCTTTTACAAATTCTGTTTTACTCATCAGGAATCTGGGACTTACAAAGTTAGAAAAGTGGATCTCAAAACCCTGGATCTGGCCACTTCCATGCCACTACTGCACAGCTGAGTAGAAATAACCACAGCTGAAACTGTGAGACCTGCAAAGCTATGTTGGTTCTCCAGATTTTTATGGAAAAGTTTACCAAATTCTGGTTTACATAGTTTATTCCTTTTCATCAAAATATATATGATAGAGTTAAGGCTATATCTTTAATGGAGACCTTATTGGTCCAGAGGTTATTGGACTTTAAAATAGCAAGAAAATAAGGTGATACAGGTTGTATTTCATAATTACTATTTGAAATAACTATTTGTGATGGTTAACCTGGATTGTCAACTTGATGGGTTTGAGTGACACATAGATTAGTAAATAACACTTCTGTCTGTGTTTGCATGAATCATGGGGTCTGAATCTGAGGACTATATCTGCTCCTTAGCCCCACTCTCTGCTTTCTGATGTCATGGGCAGCTTTACTCCACATTGTCCTTCTGTCATGGTGTTTCTGTCATATAGCCAGCCAACTGGGAGTGAAACCCTTTAAAACTGTAACCCAAAATATATTTCTATTGCTTTAAATTATGTCAGGTATTTTGTTTCATTAATGGATAAATTGACTAATATACTATGATCTTAAAAGGAGGGAAAAACTGGATCTACCAATACATACTATTTAAAGGATGAAGAGGTTTAAATTGATTTTATAGTTGCTGAGGGCTCAGTCCATGGCTAAGTGCTTCCGGTGCAGAAACGTGGTGTACAGGGTCCAAGTACAGCAGGACGATTCATGGTTTGGAAGCAGAGCCCAGGAGAACAGTGCCAGCAAGAGCTAAGCCTTTAGCTAATGATGTGCTCCCAGCAACCTCCCCACAGAGGACACATTCAGGAATGTTGTGTGCCCTTGACCTGTTCACCTCCTCGAGAGTCTGTTAATCCACCCAAGTGGACAAGGTTACATAACTGGCACAGGGCCACATAATTTATTTTCTTGTTGTTTTAGGAACATCTAGTAAGTGTGTGTTTGTCGTATGTTTAGTTCCTGTTTGTATAGTACATATATCTTTACCTGATAGAGGAGAAACTCAAATGGGGAGAAACATTATGAAAAAATATTCACCTGTAATCCCAGCACTCGGGAGGCTGAGGCAGGAGGATTGTTGTGAGTTCGAGACCAGCCTGAGCTACAAAGTGAGCTTAAGGACAGCCTGAACTGCATAGTGAGACCCTGTCTCAAAAAGACAAAAAAAAATATTCTTGCTCTATCTTCCCTTTAAGCAGGTCACAAATAATTCATTATATTGCTGTTACTTGATATCAGTTTATATCTCCATGACATTATTTTCCTTTTAACTAGTAAAATTTAAATAAATGCCTGTGTCATATGTGTTAAGATAAAATATCTGCCTGATAAATTCCAGTGAAAAGCCTGGGAAGCCAAAGAAGACCCATTTTGACCTTTGAGACTTTTTTTTTTGTTTTATTGCTAATTCTTCCAGTATCATATTTTTCTCTGTCACAAATGCACTGCTTCATAGATAACTACCTGAGAATAAAAATAATGACTACTTCATGGAAGTGGGAGAAGAATCTTGTCATATGAGTCAGATATTTTCATGAGTCACTTCAGATTAGCTCAATTTATTCACAAGGCTTTTGACCACAGAATGTTCATTGACAGTTCTTTGTGTATTCTTCCTCCCCACTCCTTCTCACAGTTCTTCCCCTGAGTCAACTTGGCTAGATGGCTCTGTGCAGTTCTGGGGAGGGCCCTCCTTGGGGTGCGACCCCATCATGCTCCTCCTGGGGCATGATGGGGCTGCTCCAGAGTGACTCAACACAAAGAGACCATATTAAGGGGCTGAGGGTGGTATTGACATTCCACTTCCTCAGAGGAACTTCAGTCTTCACATTCAGCTGGGCATCATCACCTGGATTGTAGCCCAGACTCTCCAGCCTGTGGCTTGGATCCTTCAGCTTCCATTGTAGACCCACTGCTATGCATTCTCTTTCCCTCCTCACTTCCCTCAGCCTCATTCTCCCTGTGTAGACATAAAAGCAGAAAGGCTATTGTCCAGGCTCTGCTGTCCAGGAAACCATGCAAAGGTGTCATTTATATCATAGCAGAGATCAGACATCCTTTATTGTATTCATCTTGGTCTGTAGTCAGTGAAAATTCTAGCTTGTAGAGACTATTCAAAAAGTCAAGGAGGACCCTTGTACTATGACCCTTCCAGATTGCATCAGGAAGGATATAAAGAGCTTTGTGGCAGTGGGAGGAGAGCAGTCTACCTTGAGGTAGAGTATTGTACTCTTTTGGCTTCAGGAACACCAACATGGGCCTGTTGCCACACAGTTGTCTGGCATGGGCTGTGGAAAACTGATTATACCCTTCCATGAATCTGATAGGCAGGTAGGGTTGTGAAACATTAAGTTACGACAAAGTGTACTTTAGAATGAACAGACATGTGTGTGTGCTTAAAAATACTTGGTTGAGGTATATAAACATATAAATATTATATATTTATAATTATATACATATGATTTGGGGGATAAGTACACACCTGTGAACCTTTACCACAATGCATGCTCTCATTTTCAAAAGTTTTTTCCTGTGTTCTTTGTTTATAATTATATAGGTACCATGGGAGCCAGGGCTAAGTATACATGATTGGTAACTATAAATAAACATGGTGGTTGATACACTGTGTCAACTTGAGATGTCTGAAGCTTGGCTGGATCCACTCTCACATTTCCAGGTCATGGGGCTGAGGGTCTACCCCAGAGTGACTCTGCACAAAAAGTGTATATAAAGGAGCTGAGGAAGGCTTCTCAGCCCACCCTGCTTCCTTGGAGAAGTCCCAGTCTTTGTGCCACTTTGCAGCTGGGCCACTTCGGAGGAGCTCTGATCTTCACAGTGGAGTGCTGGTCTTCACAGTCAGTGTAGAGGGAAGAGCAAGTTGACGGACGCCTCAGCTACTGCTCCTCTGCTCTTCATTGTTTTCTGCCACCATGAACTGCTGCCATTGCCTTGGAGCCATCGGAGTATGGAGTAAAACCTCTGCAAACTTTGAGCTAAATAAACCTTTCCTGTCTTCATTCTGAGTGTCAGTGTTTGTCCCAGTGATGAGCAAACAGTACCTGAAACAGCAACACTTCAAAGAAGGCTGGCCCTCATTGCTCGTTAAGATACACTGTGTAGTAGAGCTCTAGGACTTACTCAGCTTGTGTAACCACAGACTTTGCTCCTTTATTTCCCATGTCTTCTTGCCCCATATCTTGGTGATTCCCACTCTATACTTGGCTTCCCTACATTTAAAATTTTAGAGTCTTCATCTAAATAGTGTCTAATGCTTTCATAATTAAATATGTTCACTAAGTCCTGTTCAGCACATGTCTTCAATAGCTGCTAATGTACTAATCCCTGCACATTCTTTACAGTCCTTCCCTGTCCTCACACTGAACTCACAGTGAGTTTTCAATGGCCATATGTGACCACCGGAACTCCTGTGGTCCATCCCTAGCTCCTCATCTTACCTCCCTCCATTCCTCACTGCACCTCTCTGCTTGGAATTTCTACCCTCCAGATGAGTCTGAATTATCTCCTTCCTATGAGATCCCATGCAAATTTGTCTGCCCAGAAACCTTCTTCTACTGCTGTATCGCACCGTCCTTTACCTCTGGACTTTTCTAGCATGCTTTGTCTTTTCCACTTAGTGTTGAAAACACTTATACTTTTGTTATAATTTTGTACAGCTCTGAATTACTTTTTAACAATATCATGCAGCTTGAGGTAAAACACTGTATCCTCACTGGTTACTCAGAGTGGCCAGTAAGGCTCTTCAAGCTCTGGTTTCTAGTTTCTACTCAAGAGTCGATTTTCTTTTCCAGGAAAAAATTGAGTGAGGATGAGAAAAAATGCTACCAATTATATATTCCCAGACTCCAATCCTGAATCCAGCCAAACTGCTTAACAACAGAAAAGTGTCTGTTTTCCCTGGTTCGGTTTAATGATTTTCCTGTAGATCTACATCTCTTTCTATCATAAAGAAATCACTTTATCCTGCTGGGTAATTAATACGAATGTACAGTATGGCAAACATATTCCTGTAGACTGCTTATTTTGCTGGTAAATTACAGGAAATCCTATACAGTACACCTGGGATACCCTGCAGTTTGAAATTAGAATATAAAGTGTCTCCCAGTTCCTCCTACTTGGCCAGGATACTGGTCTGATTTTGAAAATCTTTCTAGTTAGAGAGTAATGAACTGAGATGACGGCAAATTCATTTACTTCCCTTTAGCTTAAAATTAATAAACATTTTAATTCTAAGAAAAAACCTACCCTGTTTTCAGCTATGTTACTAGAAGAAGATGTAATATTGTGTTGGTTCCCAGTTGTGAATTCCCTCCAAAAACATATGCCACATACGAATTTGTAACCAAGTCCTTAGAGTCTAAGGTATATTGCCAGTAAAACGCTTTGGCTTAGCTTCAGTTCTACGTGATGTCACATCTATATGAGCCCTGTGATAGCATTAAACTGGCCACAGCTGTTTCTGATTGAAGCACTGCAGACCTCTTCAAGGCAGGGCTCACCTCTTCCCCTCCCCTTCCCGCCCTCTTCCTGAGTGGCTTTCTTGAACAAAAGGACTTCTTTATGAACATGGTCAATGGACTCTGGCTGGTTATTCTCACAGTAAGTTTGCAGTGGCTCAGCTCAGCCTTGGAATGGTCTTGTGCACACACACACACACACACACACACACACACACACACACACACCATGTGTGTGAGTGCTGCATGCAGGCACATACATGAGGCATTCACACAAAGAAGACCCAGAAAGTTTCCCTCCTTGAGAGATGAATTGTAAATCCTCCCTATCCCTGTATGCTAACTGCAACACAGACACCTTGGCATCTTTAGGCCTGCAGATGAGTCCTGTCCAGCCCAAGCAGGAAAGGCAAAGAGTGTCAGCCCTCATCTGATAGGGAGGGGGCTAGAGTGATATAAACTGTGCTATACTTCAGCCCATCCTTTTGCTCCAGAGAGTACTCAGGGCCCACAGGAATGCACTAGCTAATTTCCAAAGGGCCCAAAGGCACATACTAGAGGCCCGCCGCAGTCTACCTACTTAATACCATTGGGACAGTACAAGAATAGCTATTCAAGTGGGTTCCCACCATATTTGACTTACAAAAATCGGTATGGGGTAGGATTTTTCTCCACTACCTACTTTGGACACCCTGAATTTAGAATGGGGTTGCCCAGAGCATAGTGGCCACCTACCAGTTTAAGTGTTCATAACAGTTCTTTGACATGTTAAGTACTGAAATTGATTAACTGTACTTTCATTTATTAATTTATATTTGTTTTTTATGTATTTGGTACAAAGCCTCACTACACAGCTTGGCCTCACAATGATCTTGTTTTGAGCCTCTCCAGTGCTGGGATTACAGAGTTGCACCACCATGCCCAGTCTCAGTGGCCTGCTAGGCTCAGAGTGCCTGAGGACTGGGCCAGCATGGCATGCGGCCCTGGGGAATGAAACCTCACATTGATTGATTGATTGATTGATTGATTGATTTTTGTGGTACTGGGGAATCAAACTCAGGACCTTGCACTTGAAAAGCAGGTGCTTATGCCACAGAGCTATCTTCTAAGCCTTAGTACAGAAATTGAAAGCAAGCTGGGGAGATGGCTCAGTGGAATAAGTGCTTCCCTGGCAAGCATAAGGGCCTGAGTTTAATTCCTGGGTTCCACAAAAAAAGAAAAGAAAAACAGAAATTAAAAGAAAGTGTTTAGAAATTTACATAACAATATGGCACTGAAACAATATCCATGTGCATAAACCATATTTTGTCCTCACCAAAGAAGGAACAGGTTGCATCTGAAGTTAAATTAGTGTAGGGTTCTTGCTATGGTGGTAACACACAGCAATCATGCTTAACATGACAAAGAGAAAAACACAAAGAAAACCAGGAAGGACGAAGTATTGTTTAGCACATGCAGTTTGATAGACTGATCTAGCTGATTTCTGAGTAAGAGTTTGCAGTGTCTCAACTCTAAACTGGTTCTCTTGAGAGAAAGGTTGGAGAGATCTCAACACAGCTGCCTGAGACCCTGAAACATAGACTCTCCGTTTACCTTTTAGAGATCTGGGAATAAAGTGGCAGAGCCTTTGGCTGGGGTCTACGTCAGTAGCACTGACTCTAATACATCAAAAAAAAAAAAGTTGGATTTTTTTTTAAACTCTTATGATGTTGTGGTGAAAATGACGATTAGAGCAGATCCAAGGGGAATGAAAAAGGAGGTGCCAAATGCTAGATCTGTTGCTTAAGCCCAGGCTGCTTTGTGTCTTTTCTAACCCTACCTCTCACCTCCCCCCATCCACCCACCCAGCCAGGGAGGCCTCTTTTATAAGGTGCTATTCACAGGGTTGGCCTCACAGTTTGTAAACACATAGAATTTTATCTGGATTTCTGGGTTCAAAACCCAAAGTAAACTTTGGGTTCTTAAGGTTAAGGCAAAGTACCAAATGCCAACTTTTGATAGGCTGGGAACATTGTAAGCAATGAATGCCATCAGATTCCTATCCTTAAAAGCCATGATGTCACTGTAGAGGAATATGATGTCAGACCATAAAAAGATCAGAAAGCTTTTGAAAATTCTTAGGCTGTTTGGGGAAGTTTATATGTAATGTCGAACAGAAAATGCAGTGTTCTTTCACTTCTTGCCTCCAACTATTTCACTGCTACCTCTGCCAAGCACTCCAAAGTGAGGCAAGCAGCTCCATTTCCTTTTCTTTCCAGAGAATATAGGCAGCTTTCATTACCAGAACTTGTTCATTCTTTAACAGAGTTGCAGGAAAAGTGTGTTTAAAATCTCTTCAGTCTGATTACTTATATTAAGTGAAAAAGTCAGCTAGTCCTATTAAGGGAGACACTGTCTTTCCACTGAGGGGGGAAGATACTTCTTGAGTTGGTTCGAAGTCTTATCAACAAGGCAATGAAAACTGGTGTATTTTCATTTCCGAAATCCATGAAATTCTTTTCTTAGCTCTCAGTAGAAGCTCATCATACTTTTCAATCCTCCCGCTCCTTCTCCTTTCTTCTCCCTTAACTGTAATGACTCTGTACTAATATTTTTAAATAATTTATTGTGATGCACTTTCCAAGACAATGATCTCACATTTTGGTGGTAAACTATTGGGTAAATCGTCTGTCAAGAATGATTAAGGGGCTGGAGAGACTGATTTATGAGGAAAGACCAAGAAAACTAAAGTGTGTAGAGCGTGGCTAAGCAGAGATTGGGGGCAGCTGATAATCATCTGCTCGAATCAGGAGAGGTGGCTGGGCAAGCAAAGGGCAGGATTATCTCACCTATAAGCTGAGCTCTAAGAGTGAAGTGAAGAAATTCAGGAAAAGAAGATCGAAGATGAGTATCAGAGATGTCTCTCTGACATTGAGATCAATTAGATGATGGACTCATTTCTCAGGAGAATTTGTAGACGCCCCAGTCTCCGAGCTGAGAGCGCCACCCTGGGGGCCAAGCTTCGTGGTAGGAAATGTTTGGGCGCCTGAGCACCTGTGAGATGCGGCGCATTCTTGTGTCCTGTTCCTATTTGTCCGCACATTGTTTTTGTCATTCTGATGCTGCAGGTCTTTGGAAAACAAAACAGTGATAAGAGCAAAAAGCAGATCCCCAGGGGCGGGCTGCTCTAAGGATCTATTTCTACTTATCTTAGGTTATTCTCTTCCGTGATGATTAGGTTTTCCAATTCTCATAGAAAAATTTTGTGTTTTGAAGACATTCTCAATAGCTCTTTATAAGAGTTTTTGGGCCTAGGGGACAGCTCAGTGGCATACTCACCTGGCTGGTATGTGGCATGTGCAAGATCCCAAGTTCAATCCCCAGTTACTGCAAAAAAAAAAAAAAAAGAAAAGAAAGAAAGAAAAGAAAGAAGGAAAAAGATAAAAAAATAAGAAAGGGTTTTGTTCGAAACTGTGGAACCAAAATCTAAATTGAAAGTGTATAATCCTCCACCCATTTCTTTCATGTGTATATGTAACATATAATTGGCCAGTAAAAAGAGAGTGCCGAGCTGTATTTTTCGCATATTAACAATGACAGGATTGGAAAAATGAGTTCTCCCATATTTCTACTTCTTGTATTCCCAGCTGACTTTGATCACTTCCCCTGCATATGCACATGCCTAGAATAAAAGGAAGGAAAACAAACAAGCAAGGAATTAACACTTGGTTCTAGCTTTTCTGCATTTTAGTTTTATTTCTCTCTGCTGTTTGTCACTTCTGTGAATGCTGTGTGTGTGTGTGTGTGTGTGTGTGCATGCGTGTGCATGTGGTTTAATTATAGGGAAATTATAAATTATGCTGGGGATTTAGTAACCAGTAGCTTGAAAATTAACTGAATTATGAAAGCTGAAATGTTGCTTATAGCATCAGTTAATGACAAGGTCGCTGCCACTGTCATATTCAAAAGAAATGTCACACTTGAATGGGGCTGAGATGCTTGTGTAGTCCCAGGGACCCAGGTACACACAATGAAACAGGGCCTCCTTGGGTACTGTTCCATCCCACATTTAAATCAAATGCATTCTTCTTTGAGCTCAGCTGGGTTCTTCTGTGTTCCCACAACATATGGAGTCCCTAGGTATTCTGCTATAACATGGAAACTTTTGGGGCTGGGAAATTACAGATCGTGAATATATTGGAAACTCTCTAAATACCCCCTTGGGTGGGCCATGCAAAGGCTCATTGTGTGTTGTTTCTGTCTTTTACAAAAATCAAACATGTCTAGAATTATTTGAGTTCAACAGACTCTAGTAGGGATCTGAATGCCAGTTTGCTCCTTCCAGATAAGTAATGACAGATGTATGCACCTAGTATCACTGCCTATCTCCCTAGCTCTGAGCAAGTGTAGTTAATTGAGAAAAAAAAGAAAGAAGAAAGGAAATTGAGTTTGGAACAGAGTCAGTTGGAGATGAAGGAAAAAATCTAAATAAAAGACTTTGAGGTTCAGCCTGAGGTCCAGCTACCCAGCCAGACTGGTTAGCTGAGTTGTTTTAAGAACTGTATGGGGGCCAGGCTACAAGGTGGGCAGAGAGTGAGGCGTGGAGGAAGAGGACCCATGGATGCTGTGCAGACTGCACGGGGTGCAGTGACTGCCTCGCTGGGCCCTGATGCTCTCCTACAGGGTTGCAGCAGGGCTTCAGCAGAAGGGCATGCAGCTGCCCCAGCACTCCCGGGCTGCAGCTTCCTCTGCGTGAGCTAGAACATGCTGAATTGGATTTTGCACAGGCGTTGTTTACTTTCTCTCTCTTACTCTCAAGATGAGGGTTACCTGAAATGTGAGTCTGATGTACAGAATGCCAACAACTTCTTTCACTAATTTTTTTCTTTCCCAGATTCAAGTTACTACGTTTAGCGCCCCCCCCAGGGACAGAAAGGAGTGCTAACAGCCTAACAGCTACTACTTTTCTGCTGCTTTATTAAACCCTTTTCTTACATAATCTCATTTAACTTTACAAAAGCTCAATATGGTCAATAATATTATTCTTGAGTTTTGAAATGAGCAAAGCAGATCTTGAAAAGAAAAAGGAAGTAATTACCCAAGTGTAACCAATAAGTCAGCAAACCAACATAGGACAATCCCAAGTCTGTGCTAACCCCATGTCTACAAGTAGACGTGCACACAGAGAGGCCTTTGAACAGGGTGGTCCTGCATTCTGTACTATTCATTTTCCCCAACCTCTTGTGTGCTTGGCATTCATCACAAATAACATTCTCCTAGTTTGCATGAAGTGGATACCAAGCACATAACACAGCCCACTGGTATGTTGATAAATTTCACTCTATTGTGTTTTCACAAGCAGGAAAGAATCAATGCTATGACCTTGAGCCCAGACACCTGGAAAGTGACAGTGGCAATCAGGAAAGCAAGATGCTTGCCTCTGGCTTAGTGCTGAGCTGCTCTCAAGGCGATGAAAGGATGTGTATAATGTCTGGCATCTACTCGCTTCCCCCTGTGTCTATTGGCTCAACTGTAGAAATTACAACAGGAAGGCAGGGGAGTAATGCTATGAGCAGGGTCCTGGGCAGTAAAAGCTTGGTTGAGAATTAACCAGAAATTCTCTCTAATTAGATAACTAAACAATATGCTGCAATTCTCTCTGATTAGTCATGCTGAAACAACATATTGGGGAAGCGTATTCCTTAGTGTTTATAGTTTGTAGAGTGAGAAAGTTGCAGGATCGTTTTTGCCAATCTTAATCTTTGAGAAAAAAAATGTAGAAATATTTAAAGGTGATCTATGTTAAGATTTGGATATCAAATAGGAAAAGTATGTGGCATATTTTGGGATATACATGTTGCTCAGGAAATTTGTCTCCAGAGCAAAAATAAAAATAAAATTCTTGATAGGCAGTTCCATAGGTCTAAGTTTTATTATAACTCAGATAAATATCATTGATATCCTGTGGAGGTGCAGATGTGCTTTGATATCTTCTACCTTCTAAGGAAGAGGGAAGAGTATTCTAATTTCCCAACTTCCAATTTCCACCCTAATTTCTTCCAATATCTGCATACTGCTTACTGTATTTCACTCCTTCACCAAGGTAAAGGGTTTATGTCTAGTTGTCCCCCAAATGCTTCATGCAGTCATGGGGCAGGGACTTCCAGAGTTAGTGATTAATTCATGATCAAGGCTAGGATTACGGGTCTTGGTACTGCTGGGACGATGGGTATGAGTACTACACCCAGCCTGGGCCAGAGAGCCTGAAGGCAGCAGAAGAGGGAGAGAAACTTGTTCTCTGTTGCTGCTGTTGCTCCTCCTCCCTTTTTCTCTTCCTGTTTCCATTGTCATGAGCTGCTGCCCTCTGCCATGTGCCAGTCTTCCATGGAGCTAGCTGAGTGTGGACCTCCAGTAACTGTGAGCTAAATAAACCATTCCTTCCTTCATTTTGTGTTCTGGGTATTTGTCCCAGCAATGAGAAAAGAATAACTAAGACAGTTTATTAAGTTTTGCTGTTGTTTTTTTTTTAAATAAAAATGGTGTCTCCATTTCCTGTGTATGAGATCATATCATACCCTTTGATCAGATTCTATGATGTTTGGCTAGTAAGCCAATTTTAAAATCCAGCATGGAGAGAGTTAACCTAGCTACATTCATGGATATTTGCTAGATCATGGTGGTTCACAACTTTTACATGAGTTAAGTTATTTATTATTTATATACCCAAGAAAGAAGGAGTAATTCTTCTGTCTTTAAGATTAAGGCAACTAAGGGTGGGCCAAATAGCTCCACGGACTGTAGTTTAGGCAGATGCAACAGCTGGGTTTGATCCCTGGTGCACCTTGGCAGCCCTGCCCTGGACACGCTGACATGGGGATTGACACTGGGTGTGCTGGTGTGGGCCTGTAATCCCAGATCTTTGGGAGACTGAACAGGAGTCTGATCTACATAGTGAGACCCTATAGACCCTGTGCATCCTTAACTAAAATGCCAAAAAAAGAAAAAAGAAAAGAAAATTGAGTCAACTATGATCTCAGGTGAAGAGTCACCTCTAGAGTTAATTATTCTTCAGTTGACATAGTTCACTGTAGGATGGCTATAGGAGTAGTTTGAGTTTTCTTGGACTCAGGCAATATTGATCTTTTTTATTTTCTTTTACTTATCCTTGATGTATTATTTCCAATACCCATCATTTCTATGTTGTCTGAAGAGGCGCATAATATCAATACCAGCAGAGTAGAGAATATGTGCTAGGCCTGTGGCAGAAACTACTTGTTACCGACCTGCTATTCATTCACTTTCTCTTTCATTCAGTAGAGGATGACAATGACTCAGATAGAACAAAAAAGCAAAGGCCTCGTCATTTTATCAGACTCCTTTGCAGTTATTATGTCCATGTGACATAGTTCTGACAAAGATATGAATGCATATTTCTGGATGGATTTTAATTCAAAGGGAGGTAAACTTCCAAGAGACATATTCTTCACACCTTGTGTACATGCCTTCCTCCCGATGTCTGGGTTGTCACCACCAGCCATCTTTCAATGAACTACAAGGTAGAGTTGGAATAATTGAATTGTGGAGACATAAGTCTGAATTATTACAACAACTCTGAATTTCTTTAACATTCATATCTCATTACATAACAGGATATTATGAGGGTTAAGTAGATAGATACATCAAAAGTTTATGATAATACTTCATATGGTAAGGTTCTAAGTTTATCTATTATTTGTTTCATTGAAACCACTATTAAATAGACTTATCATGTATTGCTGAACATAAGCTGTAACGAAAATTAGTGCTAAGTAGAGTTTAACAATTTACTAAGTGTGTAATAAGCTCTTTGAAGGTAGTAACAAGGTGTTCTGAAAGAAGCTAATTGGCATATATGGAGAAAGCTCTTTGTGGTCAGATAAGCTTGAAAAGTCCTGGAATATGAACTATTCATCATAGTTTTCTATTGTAGTACTTCTTGGAGCCTTAAGTAATTTAGTGTGCATTAAGAAGATTCGAGTGGGAGTTTTAAGTAGGCAGCATTTTCTGAACTTTTTAAACCAAAGAACACTCTGCATTTTATAGGGCCATGATGTACTGTACACTTTTTTAGAAATCTTAGCTTGAATGTTTGAAGTGATGGTTTCTATTTTAATAGATGCAATAAGCTTCTTCCTAAGAATTCTCCTTACAGAATCCCTAAATACAGTGTTATTGCATTTAATCACTTTGTTCACACTGCTCCCCTGCCTGGAATGCAGCTTCTATCTGAAAACATTAATTGAGTGCTATTTTGTTCCCATATTTGTGGTGAGAAATTTTCACATAGTTTTAAGTCATTGCTTATAACTCATCATTAGTCATGATATGCTAGATTATTGTGGTAAGAACAAGAAAATAATGATCCTCAAATTTTATGGTATAAGACAATATGTGTTTAGTTGGTTATCACAAAAAATTCTCAGATCCCAAGACATCTGTCCTCTGTGTGGTGACTTGAATGCCCAGGTGGCTTTGAACTGAGGCTCTACCTCATAATTGGAAGCATCTTACAAGTTTTCCAGGCCAGAGAAAGAGAAAATGACCTGAGGTGCTGACTGCCTCCACCTGGTAATATAATATGCCATTTCCTCTCGACAGCTCATTGACCACAACCAGTCCACGGCTGGTCTCACAGCAAGAGGGTGGAGGAGCACAGCCAGCCAAGAGCACAGAGGTGCTGGACACTGGTGAGCACAATAAAGGTGTATTACAAATTCTGTACATTAGTATTATCTTCTATTTTATTGTAGATGAGGAAACAGAAGCTTAGAAAAATTAACTTTTCCCAAAGAAATATTATTGCCACAATTTTAGTTCCAGTCTATCTGCCTTTTGGTATCACCAGGCCTCACACTTATTATAAGTGGATTCAAGTAAAATGCTCCTTTCCTGAGAAGAGACCAAAACAACTAAGAGAAATAAAAGAGAAATATATTTTTCAATCCTTTTATTCTCTTTCTTTTTTTTTACCTGTAATCTGTACTATGCCCTTTTACTTTTCACCAACACTTAATGCACATAAACCCTAAAAAATGAAAAGAAAAAGCTGCCCCCCCACCACACTGCACATACAAGCGATGTCCTTTTGCTGCTTGACAGAATGGAGAGAAAACAATTGGTCTCTGTGTAGTGAGTTCTGAGTCTTTTATCTTTCTACAGATTCAACCACAGTATCGATTCTTTATTGACCTAAACTGTCCTAAGCGTGGCTGTGGTTTTTTCTCACATAGTGCATGAGAGAGTTAAGGCCAATACTACTTTAATATTGATTTTTGTGAAAAAGGTGCAGGAAAGAGGGCAATTTGTGTCTGCAGTTGCTCTTCACTATAAAAGATACCATTGTTAGGAGCTTATAGCATTATATTAAGGGGCTTAATCTGTAGCAATCTTTTTTTACAACTTAGAAATAGGCTTGGGCAAATGTGTTATTGGTGTTAATGATATTTTGAAGCGAAGCAAATTTGTCTGACTTTCTAAGTAAACTGCTCAACTTAACTATCTAAGGATGAGGTAGGTTAACTGAATTTGTGTGCGGAAGCTGTTTTATTTATGTATTTATGTATTTATTTATTTATTTCCACATTCTTTGGAAAAAAACATTTTATTATATAAACAATGACATCAATATTTGCTCAATGAATTTTTGAGAAATGGGAATACTATTTAAGGCCAAAGCAAGCTGCATCTCTCCCTCTATCTCTAGGAAAACATTTCTTATTTTAAGAATCAAAAGATTCTGATTTCTGAAAAAAACATTTTATACTTTAAAAGAGAGAAGGAAAAAAATTACTCTAGAGCAGGCAATTTTGCTGGTCAGAAAACAATGGGAGTTGAACTTGTGGATGTGTGTGTCATGTTGAATGAGTATTTTTAGAAACTGTTTCTATTTGTATGACATAAAAACTCTGAAAAGATTTTTTAGAAAAACATAAAAATTATACCTTTTTAAAATCCAACCAGGTTACTTTGTTTTAGTTTTAGCAAATAAACTCAAATATGGGCATTTAATATTCTCAGTCTAAGGAATTTTCAGTCATTTACATGTAGTTTCATTGATGTTATTTTTTTCTTTCGACTAAGAATGGCCTGTGAGTCAGGAAGAAATTTAAATTGTGCATCCACTGCACACCCATTCCGTAAGGCCCTGCCCACTGAAAGACACAAGCCGTGACGGTTCAGAGCCAGGACTGAAGACAGTAGTGACTAGGACCAATTCGGGATGCCACTGTGGCAAGAGACCTGCTGACTTAGCTTTAAGATTCAGAGGTCAGCATCGCCATTGTGCACCAGACAAAGGTCACACAACAGCCCTCCAGCTTGTGGAGATAATGAACTTGTAGGATCCTGACAACTAGCGTGCTGATAGGAATGTCTGTCCGCTGTTTGACAGTGTGAGAATGATGACTTCCACCGGTGAATTTTAACTCTTTCTACTGGATAAAGACCATCCCTTCAATTTGATTCTTAAAGACAGATGCCAAGATGTGGCAAATACTTGAATTATCATTTTTATGCAACACCTGGTTTCTTCTTAAAACTCAAATAATTCCAAAGTTAACATGTGCTTTTCATATCATTTGTTGGTACTTTAAACATTCTAATTTTATCTAATATGCTTGTCTTGAAATACATAATATTGGAAATCTATTGTGCTACTGTGTGCGTACATGTGTGTGTGTGTGTGTGTGTGTGTGAGAGAGAGAGAGAGAGATTATACAAGGACAGACGAAATTGTTTCAGAAGAAATAGAGAGCCTAATGATGATGACACTTCCAATTTTATTTTCTTTCATACATTTCATTTTAATTTCTACATTGAGTTAACATTTGCAAGCATATAAAAATACACTGAGTAACTCTGACGAAAGATCACACTACAAAGAAGAAATGTACCGATGAGGCTGACAACAATTGTAATCCTTCCAAGCAACAAGCATTTCCTGTTGCAGGTCTGTGCATTGAGTTCAGGGTTTCAGTTTTGTGTGTTTATCAGTTTTTCTGGGATATATATATATATATACACATCCCAGAGGTCTATGAGACAAACTCTTTGGTTCTGCATCAGGGTCATGGCAAACCTGTATTATGAGAACTGTGTTAGGAACAAGAATTACCCAGCAAAATATAAGCTCCATGAAGGTAGGGATCATTCTGTGTGTTGTACAGGATTTATTTTCAGTGCTGAAATATTTTTGAGGAAATGCATGTTTTTCTAGAGAAGACAAACTTCTAGCTCTTCTTCCAGGGAAAACTATCCCTACTTCACCTCATTCATATCATCTCAGCTGGTTTTAGAGACACCTGTAATTTTGCTGGCTTAGACTACTGGAAGTGTCATTGACTTTTCTCAACCTTCTGTGGTGGATTAACAACTGGTGACCAATTGCTGTACTGACCCTGCACAGTGCTGGGTGTAAAGACCCACCTGAGAATTGTTGCTGAAAGCATAAGAGGTAGAACTGTAGAAGGAGGCAGTTAGGACCTGGTAGAAGCTATTGGGAAGCCTCTGGTTCTCTTGGGCTATTTTGCTGGAGGGCCTTGTTATATTGGCTTTTCTGATGAACTTGGATGTTCTCCAAAGAGTAGAAGCTCAGATCTCATTGTCACTGAGAATAGCTATGGTTTACTTTGCAGGAGCTCTGGTCCTCACCTTAAGTATCACTTTCTGGCCCAGAGGGGACGATGGAGAAGCTTGCCACATTAGGCTGTTCTGATGGGAACTGAGTTTCCTCATCACTGGAGGAGCTGCGATCTCACTGTCACTGAGAATGGCTGCAGTGCTTTTTCCGTGAGCTCTGGTTCTACCTTTGAACATCATTTACTGCCTCCAATTCAGAACCCTTTGCCTGTTGGCACAGATCTTTCCTCCCTCTAGCACAGAATTTCTAGCTTCCACTGCTGACCTTGGGGCCTTCCCAGCACAGATCCATGAAACAAGCCTGCAGGAGCCATTGTCATAGGCTCTAGGCCTCCAATTTTACTCATGGGAGGCATTGTTAGGAGCTCTGGGTCCTTGGTTGGATTCATGCAGGACATTATCTTGGAATCTAGGCCCATAGCTGGATTCTTCAGTCTTTAGTGTATGGACAGATTTCATTTTTTGTTTTTCTTTCTTTCTTTCTTTCTTTCTTTCTTTCTTTCTTTCTTTCTTTCTTTCTTTCTTTCTTTCTTTCTCTCTTTCTTTCTTTCATGAGAAAGGGTCTCACTATGTAGTTCAGGCTGGCCTTGAGCTCATTTTGTAGCCCAGGCTGGTCTCAGACTCACAACAATAATCGGCCTCCCAAGTGCTGAGATTACAGGTATGTACCACCATGCCTGGCTGGACAGATTTCTTGCACTCCTTTTTTTGCAAATGATTCTTTGGGTGACAATTGTAAACAATCTTATAAACATATGCATCATGTGTTGCATTGATTCCTTTGCCCAACTGCCCAACTGTTACACCTCCCTTTCATCAGACCATTGCATAAGAAAGAAAGACAGCAAGAGTACTGGAGTTTATTCAAACTCAAAAATGACAAGCAAGAATGAAAAAAAAATTCTTTTTTATTCATAGTACTGTTGTTGTTTTTCACAGGATATTTGGCAAATGAAACAATCTGGATAATTTAGGCTAAATCTTAAGAAATTAAAATTCAGGAAGGAAGATTATACTAAAGACCAGAGCAGCATCAGCTTGATTTAGTAATACAGTGCCTCTGACACAACAGTGGATACCTGAAGTAATGGCTGTGGTTTGGAGAAGGAATGGGAGCAAAGGGTTCATTAATTTTTTTTTCTAGAAGTTTGAATCTGAAGGAAATGAGAAAAGGTTTTAGTGAGTGGAATGTTCAAAATCATATTTGTTTATAAGTTAAGAGATATATGAGTATGTATGAGTTTCTGATGCAGTGGAAATTAAGCATAATTATAGAGCTTCAAAATGAAGATATACTAGGGAAGGAGTAATCCACATATTAAGGTCATAAATAGGATGATACAAAAAAGTATCCAGAACAAAGACCCCTTCTAAAAAGCTAAGATCTGGTTCCTTGAAATAATTTCCCATTGTCAGTGCTCTCTTGGGAAGGGTGTCATAATGGAAGATGGTCTTGTAAAGCTACTTGGTGCACGGTGCTGAGACAACTTTATAAAGACACATCTAAGTTGTTCTGCACAGCTTCTCCCAGTGCGCAGCCTCCCCCATATTTAAATCAGTTCATGGTATCTGGAGAAGCAGTGAGGGCAAATTGCTCTGACGTCTTGAGATTGGGCTTATTTGTAGAGTTGTTTTCCACCAGGGTACTTCCTTAACCACAAGCTCTTCATACTGGGCTGTTCCTGTTTACTAAAATCTTAGGATGGTGACCAAAAATCCTTGTTTGGAAATGAAATCAAGAATGCCATGTTAGATGAACCTCTGTGTCTACAATGTTCAGAGATCCCAAATGAAACTAAACAAAAAAAATCAAATGAGCCTCTCTGACAATGTGAGTGCATGATCACTCCAGTTTTTTTGGAGAAATGTCAGGTTCTGAATAATTACATGTCGGGGAAAGGAGGATGCAAAGCTTCAAACAAGCCCCCTTAGAGCACACATGTGTTACCCAATATAAATACTCGAGCACAGGGATGCAGCTGTCAATCATCACAGAGAAGCCTTTAAAACTCACTCCATTGAGCTCCTTCAGCAAAAAAAGTTCCTGAACACAGGATTAAAACAAAATACCACCTGCTATGTCTTGTGCATAGATGTACCTTAAAAGACTCATAGTCATCGGTGGGGCTCTTGGGAGGTGACTGGATCTAGGATGTGTGATGCTAGGGTCAAGCATGCCCTTGCCATGTTAGGATTAAGGGTGTGAGTGCCCGCCCACCTGTTATGTATGATGCTTAGATGTCCTCCCAAAGCCTCATGCAGTCATGGGCGGGCTTCTAGAGCTTTTCATTGATTCACAGTCCAATGCTGAGCTTATGCGTGTGAGTGCCTCACCTGCCCTAATTCGGAAAGACTGCATACAACGTAAGGGAGGAAGGGGCTTTGTCCCTGCCACTCCTCCCATCTGCTCTTGCTGCTTTTGCTGTCTTTGCCTACCATGCACTGCTGCCCTCTGCCAGGTACCTCTCTGCTTTGCAGCCAACCAAGTATGGACTGAACCTCTCCAAACTGTGAGCTAAACAAACCTTTCCTCCCTTAATTTTGGGCATCAGGTATTTTGTCTCATCAATGAGAGAACAAGTGACCAAGACATCAAACTGAGTGTAGGCAGCCTGAATAAGACCTAAGGGGTGAGCGTCCTTGCGTGCCAGCTTGCTTGCTGCCACGCTGCAGCCCCCTTCCTGCCTGGCCCACTGTGCCACGCGCTCCTTCTCCTCTCTGATTCCCACTAGCCGTGTCACCCTGCTTTCGAGCCTGCTGATGATGGACTGAGACTCGTACCAACTGCGAGCTAAGTGAACCTTGCCTTCTTTAACTTCAGGTGTCAGGTATTTTGTCTTGGCAATGAGATAAAATAACAAAGAAACCACCACTCTGGGGGTCAGGCTCGGAGGGTGCTAAGTTTCAGCTGAGCCTTAGTGACTTAGGCACATAATGAGATGTGTTTCAGAAAAGAAAAAAGAAGTGCTGTGTTGTGTCTCAGTGAAAACCTCTGGGCTTAAGCCTACATACTTGGGAAAAAAACAAACAAAACACCACTGATCACTTGTTTATGGGGATAATTTTATATTTAGCTTATATGTATTCTTATTAACACAAGGCTATATAGAATTACTTTTGAAAATATGTGAATATTTCTGAAAAAAATTACTAACACAAATATATTAATAATTTTTACTTATAAAATGTGCTGTCTAGGCTCAAATGGCTGTCTTACATGAGATTTGATTAAAAATAACTCATTACAAACAGTGATTGGAGGAGCTGGGGAGATGGCTCAGTAGAATAAGTGCTTGCCTGGCAAGTGCAAGGGCCTGAGTTCAATCCCTGGTTATGCAAAAAAAAATAAATAAATAGTGATTAGAGAGGAATAGTTTTTGCAATAGAAATGGGAACAAAGAAACAGAGGAAAGGAGATAAGAGGAAAGGGGAAGGAGAAGAAAATGTAACAGATATGTTATCCGTATGTGCCATCTCCCGTGGTAAGTATAGCTGTGTACTGCAAGCATGTACTGGCAAAGGAGCACACAGGAGAAACAAAATAAATTTTAAAACAAATAAAAAGAGATTTCGTTCCTTTTTCAAAAGAATTTTTAAAATTACAAACATTTTGCTACATAGATTAATAAACGTATAATAATGTATAAAACATATGTAATTTCAACACTGAGGCATGTTGTATCACACAGTAATTTATTGCTTTAATCCTAGGGAAAATCATACCATTCTCATTCTAAGGTTTTTGAAAACATATATAACAGGTACAAAAACACAACTGCTTATATCAAATCTGAATGTTATAAAATTGTAAGTAGATTCTTAAAAGTGTTATAATTAAGCTGATGATAAATAGCTTTAAGTTACATTAGAAAACTTCATTTCAAAACACTGAGTAAAATGTATGCTGAAGTGCCCGGCTAGCTCAGCCGGTAGAGCATGAGACTCTTAAAATGTGTTCTGGTCAACAAGGCATGAAAAAGCCTATTTGACTACACGTTGATGAGCACTGAAGTTTTCATTTGTGTAAATTTAGTATAAATACAGCTGGGTGTGGCGGTGAGTACCTGCAGTCCCAGCACTCAGGAGGCTGAAGCTGCAGGATCCTCATGAGTTTGAGGCTAGTTTGGATTACACAGTAAGTTAAAGGCCAACATGAACTTCCAAGATCTAGACTCAAAACGCAAGTCAAAACTTAATAGAAATACAAATTAAAAGA
>PVKA01005316.1:8035-23134 GCA_004027165.1 Ctenomys sociabilis
TTGTGGAACCAGGGATTGATCTTAGGCCCTTGTGCTTGCCAGGGAAGCACTTATTCCACTGAGCCATCTCCCCAGCCCCCATTGTTCATTGAATTTTTTTTTAATGGCATCGGGGATGGAACTCAGGCCCTTGTGCTTGCCAGGGAAGCACTTATTCCATTGAACCATCTTCCCAGCCGGCAGCATGCTTTTGTTAGCTTTCTATCGCAGTGACAAAATAGTTGAGATCAACTTAAAAGAAGGCTTGAGTGTACATACATGTAACCCCAGTTACTTAGGAGGCAGGAAGAATCACAGGTTTGAGGCTCATCCAGGCAATTTAGTGAGACTATCTCAAAAAAAAAAAAAAAAAATTAAAAAAAAAAAAAATATATATATATATATTTCTAACTGCTTACTTCATGGCAGTGAAGTTTGGAGGAGGATCCAGGAGTTTTTGGAGAATTAGAAATCTGTTTTACAGCAGTATTCTTAATTTTCTGCCTTTTTGTGGGGAAAGCTAAATGCATAGGGAAAAGGTTATTTTCAGTATGCAAGTGATACCGGATCAAGGTAAGGAAACCGTGGCTTCTGATAGATCCTACTGAGGCATGCTATGGGGAGAAGGTTCCCTCTTGGGAGAGCTATAGGATCATACTTTGGTTGAGTATGATCCTATACTCACCTTTCCCTTAGCCACGCTGCTCTATCCTAAGGTGTTCCCTTAGCCCCCTTTACTCAAAATAGTTTTTGCTTTATTTGGTTTCTTGTGAAATTTTAGTGTTAATGCTCAGGCAAGAATAATGGGATAACTTGCCTGATGGAATCTTTAGGGAGAGGATATATAAGAAAGTGAAGGCATTTACAGGTGCCTGAGTGTTTGTGCTGTTGGGATGAGGAAAATCCGAAAGGCAGTCACACTTGGGAGTAGTTTCTGGAAGACGCTGCCCATGTCCAGCAGCTGGGCCAGGCCTGATGTTTTGTGAGGAACCATGGAGGGACTAAGCTCAGAGCCCTGATGAATCCCTCCCACTGTTACCCTCCACCTACTTTCTCCATGTGTGCTGGGCTCCCCTGAGACCCTAGAACATGTGTGATGCTTTTACATTTTTCTTGTTTAGCTTCTTTGTATGGCCAGCTCTTCTGTGATGCCAGTCTGAGCAACACTCTTCTGATTATACTTGCAGGGCCCTTGTGGCTCTTTTTCAAGCACTCTGTTGCAGTTGGTCCTCAGTTGCGTTGTTTTTATACCTGCTTGTTGTCTGTCCCTCCCATTAGAGGGTAAGCTTCCAAGCATGATCTCCTATATTTAGGGCATGAGATGGGAATGGGTGATGGTGTAAACCAGATGCCAGCTCTGGAGCTCTGGAGAGAGGCAGACCCTCCCAGTGGCGAGGACCAGGTCCTTCTACCCACCTATTTTCATCTCCTTCATCCTGGCTTAGATTTCGTTTCTCTACTGAGGAAGAGTGAGATTACTTGTGGCAGTCAGTATAGGTGGTGTAGTCAGGCTTAGAGGTGAGTACTTGTGACCCAGTTACTTGGGAGGTAACTTAGCAAGACTCTGGATGGGGGATGTAGCTCAGTGGTAGAGGGTTACGAACATGTGCAGGCCCCTGGATTTAATCCCCAGTACACACTAGGGTTAGAGCTTGGTGGCCTATCGCCTACCTGGTAAACACAAGGTGCTTGAGTTTGATTCCTAGTACAGAAATAAAAACAAACAAAAAATGATCTCTAGTACATAAAAGAATGGGTGGTAGTATGGCTTTGCTTATTTTGATATTTTCCATGCAGGCTAAGAAAGCTGGACCCTGAGGAGGAAGATGATGCCTTTAACAACTATGAAGTCCAGTCAGAAGCCAAACTGGAAAGCTTCTCAAGCATGGGACCTCATCGACTGTCGTTTGACTCAGCCACGTTCATGGAATCTGGTAGGGATCAGTGATGTGATCAGTCCCCGTCGGGAGTAATTCTTCCCGTTGTCATATAACTTGTCTAGGTGTTTTTTAGGAGCAAAGGTTCTGGTGTATTTTTTAAATGTTGGTCACGAAGCTGCCTGGATTTGGCCTGGGCCTGACCCTAGACTCATTTGGGTCTGCTGAGATGGCTGGGCTCACACTTTTTTTTAAGAATTCAACAGTGGTTGCTATATTACGTATTGTTGTCTTCAAATTAGTTGTTCAGATTCCCAGATATAAGCAGGCACAATTCAAAAGAAGGAAAAAGATTGAGCATCGGTGGTTCCTTTCAGTAGAGCAATAGAAATTAGCAGTACAAAAATAAAATAAAAATAAAAGGGCCAGGGAGATAGCTCAGCAGCATAAGCCTGGCAAGTGCGAGGCCCCAAGTTCAATCGCTGGTGCGCCAAAAAAAAAAAGAGAGAGAGAGAGAAAAGAAGTCAACAGTATAACTGTCCCAGCCATCCTGTGTATGTGCATATATATTTTTTTCCTTTTCTTTCTTCTCTCTCTCTCTCTCTTCCTCCTCTCTCCCCTCATCCCTGTTGTTTCTTCCATTTGAGCAGTTTCTTTCCCTGTCACAGTATCTATTGTACCTTTTGGATTGTATTTACTCTTTCAGATTCTCACACTAGAGGGACAATATGGTGTTTACACATCGACTCTGATTTCTTTCACTTATAAGTATGGTCTCCAGCTGCATCCAAATGGGCTCGCACTTGCTGTGCAACCTGAAGGCTCTGTTTAAGGCTAGATGGCTTGGCTTTCCAAGCTGAATGTATATGACCACAGCACCTTCCGTGTGCCAGCTCAGGTGTAGCCACACTGCAGTGCTTTCTTGGTGTGCCTGGTGTGCATTGTGTGCCTAATTTCATTCAGCATATGTGGCAGCACAAGAGGGCAGCCTTTTGATGTCCACTGTAGACATGGCCATCTGAAGAGGCTTGCTCAGTGCTGGTGAGGGCTAGAGCCAGGTCCTGAGTTCTGGACCTTTGCACTGCAGTGCTTGTCTGGATTGAGTGGTGGAGTGGAGTTCACAGAGAACTGTGAACTCTGTGAGCCTCCTCTTCCAAAGAGAGTGGGGACCAGGCTGGAGGTTGCCCTCATCCAAGTCAGGTTGTTCTTCATTCTTGGGCAGAGAAGCAAGATGTGCACAAATTCCTGCTGGAAAACCTGACCAATGGGGGCATCCTGGAGCTGATGATGCGCTACCTGAAGGGCATGGGCAACAAGTTCCTGCTGAGGTGGCCACCGGGCCTGGCAGAGGTCGTGCTCAGCGTCTACCATAGCTGGAGGAGGCACAGCACCAGCCTGCCCAACCCCCTGCTGAGGGACTGCAGCAACAAGCACATCAAGGTAGGGAGCCTCGGGCCAGGGAGATAGCTGAGTGCATAAGTGCCTGCCTCATAAGTGCAAGGTCCCAAGTTTAATCCCCAGGACCATTAAAAAAAGAGATAGGGAGCCTCTAAAGAGGCAGCACCTGTGGGACCATAGCAGAGTGACAGGGATCTTTCATGGCTCTGGGGCTCTCCCTTGCTGCATCTACTTGGGGCCTGGGATGTAGACCACTGGAGTGTTTGAAGCAGGAAGTCGTAGGACTTGGTTTGTGCCCAAAAGAACCCCCATGGCTGAGTTGAGAATATAGTGGAGGTGGTAGTGGGTAAAAGGTGCCCACAGAAGGTTGATGCAAGGTGAGTGGCAGTGGTGTTTGACGCTGGCAGTGATGGTGGAGTAAGGGTGAACTGGATGTAGATGTGAGTGATACAAGTCATGGGGTGGGCTTCTAGTGTTGTTTGCTGAGATGGGTGAGAACTTATTGGAGGGGCTTTGGGAAAGGGGAGCACTTAGCAGTGTTTAAGGTGCCAGGATGTTACTCATTTTTTAAACGGGAATTCAGAAGTACAGAGGTTAATTAGGATGTTCAGGGGAGGAGAAGTGTGCTCTGAATCCCAGGTTCCTTTGTGCAGTGTCTCCTAGGGCTCAGCATACACAGGATGCTCAGGTCCTTTCTCCTGTGGGAGGTGGAATACCACGTGTTGAGGTGGGAGCATGGGGAGCTATCTTTGCCCATCCATGGGACCTTATGGCCATGGCTCATGTTGGAGTTGTACCTCATGGTAGTTCTTTCTACTCATCCTTGCTCCCAGTGGAACAAGGTGGAATAGCAGGAGCCAGAGTTCTGGCTGCCAGGCAGGCTAGGCGATCATTGCCAAGTCTTGCCTGCTAGTAGTGGCCTCTTTCCCACCGTGTCTCAGCTTCCTTGAGGGCCCTGTGCATGTTGTACTCCCGTGCTGGGGAGCACTGTAGTGTGACTGTAACACCTGACCTGGCACATAGCAAGTGACAGTGCTACCTCTTCCATAGACAATGTCTCAGGATTCTGAAGACAGGTCTCCTGTCTTTCCCAAGTCTTGCCTCACTGTAGATCCATGTTCCTCTTTTTATGTCTTGGCAAGTATTATCACTTAGGAAATGGACAGTAGATAGAAGGAAGAATTACATTTTATTAAAAAGTAAGTTTAAGTGTCACCTCCCCCAGTGCTTTGGCACTCTCTTACTGCACTCCTGATTTTCCCGTGCCTATCCTACAGGACATGATGCTGATGTCTCTCTCCTGCATGGAGCTCCAGCTGGACCAGTGGCTGCTAACCAAAGGCAGAAGCTCTTCAGGTAGTGACTTTGTGTTCTTTGATGATGTAATGTTCTGAACCCTGTCAGGCTGGGGGCAGCTAAATCAGGGGCACTGAGTCACACATAGACTTTGGACTTAACATCTGTAACAGGCATATTTCTTGAGTTGGATTTTTAGGATTCCAGACAAGTTCAGGGTCCCAGGGAAATCTCCTGGTTACTCAAGAAGTAGTTAACAGTGGCTGATTCCCTAGAGGGAGCCACTTGCCTGCTTTTGCTGTTACTCAGGATAAAGGATACTTGATCTCAGTGACTACTCAATGGTTTATGTACCCTCAATAAGTTTTCTGGATGACTTTTCACTATGCCCTGGCAGAATGCAGATGTGCTCAGAGCTCAGTCTGTGAAAGCATTCCCCTCCCTCCCCCAGGTTCTTGGCTTCTTTGCCTGATTGGTCTGGATTTTTTTTTTTTTTTTTTTTTTGCGGAACCGGGGATTGAACTCAGGCCCTTGCGCTTGCCAGGGAAGTACTTATTCTACTGAGCCATCTCCTCAGCCCCTGCCTGATTGGTCTGATCTCTGTGGCTTGCTGTTCAAGGGCTATAAGGCTCCAAGGAGTTCAGGGTATCTGTGGAAGTTGAGTGTCAATCTGATGTGGGCTGAGAGTAACCTAGGGAGCAGAGGGCATTTTGATGTTGCACAGAAAGGTAACTTGTTGGCCTGATGATTTTCAGTGTCTCCACGGAACTGCCCCACTGGTGTGGTGAATGGCAGGTTTGGTCCCGACTTCCCAGGGACTCACTGCCTGGGTGACCTCCTGCAGCTGTCATTTGCCTCATCCCAGCGTGACCTATTTGAAGATGGCTGGCTGGAATTTGTGGTCCGTGTTTACTGGCTGAAGGCTCGATTCTTGGCACTACAGGTTGGTTTCATTGTCAGCAGCTTGGGAGCATACCTTGGTACTTGGCAAGGGAGTACAGAAAATTGGTCATACTGAGGACCTATGTGTGAGTGCATGTGTGCATGCATAGAACCTACCTGTGTCCTGCATGTGGTAAAGGGTTGTTGAGCTCCAGTTATGGGCCTTGCCCTTTTTGGGAAAGAATATAGAAATAATTGAATTAAAGCTTTGCCCTCTGGGCACTCAAATCTAGTGAAATCAAAAATGTAGGGACCTTGGCACAGTCCAGTTAGTATCCTGGCTTTTGCCCCTCAGTCTGTCTCTCTCTGTCTCTTCTCTCTCTCTCTCTCTCTCTCTCTCTCTCTCTTCTTCCCTCTCTCCCTCCCTTCCTCCTTTTTGCCTGCCTGCCTGCCTGCCTGCCCTCTCTCCCTCCCTCCTTTCCTCCCATCCTTCCTTCCTTCCTTCCTTCCTTCCTTCCTTCCTTCCTTTCTTCCTCTCTTCTTCTCTTCTTCTCTTCGTGTTTTTCTTTTGTTTGCACTATCAATTCTTTTTTAAACAATTTTCTGGGCATGGTGGCACACATCTGTAATCCCAGTGTTCTTGGAAGGCTGAGGCAGGAGGATCACTGTGAGTTCAAGGCCAGCCTGAACCACAGAGTAAAACACTATCTCAAAAAGACAAAAACAGAATTATTAGTACATGTTTAGAATACATGCATTTGCAGTCTTCTTGGGGAGTAGGTACGTGTACCTAATACAGCTTGTTTCTTAATTCCTTTTGCTGCCTGCTCCCTCCCTCCTCCTCGTTTCCCTTTCCCCCTTGTCATTCTTGTTATTTTAATCTTAGTTCATCTTTATTGCATATAATACTGACTTTGTATTTCTTCTGATTAGGGAGACATGGAGCAGGCCCTGGAGAACTATGACATTTGTACAGAAATGCTCCAGAGCTCTACCGTGATGCAGGCAGAAACAACCAAGCAAAAGGATATTATCATCCGGCTGCCCAACCTCTACAATGACTCCATTGTGTCCCTGGAGGAGGTGAGTGGGAGTTTTTAATGCTGTTTTCTTGGTTAAAGATTTATTCTGAGAGCTTGTTTGGAGGTTCTAGCAGGGGAGCGCAGCTACTCGTATACCCTTGACTGAGGCAGGAGGATTGGTATGAGTTCGAGACCAGCCTGAGCTACAAAGTGAGCTTAAGGCCAGCCTGAACTGCATAGTGAGACCCTGTCTCAAAAAGACAAAAAAAAAAAAAAAAAAAAAAAAAAAAAAATTTATTCTGAATTGGCCTGGTTAGACCAGGCAGGGCTCCTGCAGGGAAGGCAAGAGAAGTTTAGGAATGACCATGCCAGCACACTAGGCCCCTAGACTTCTCTTGTCCAAGTGGCAGGCTTGGAAACTTCTAGTAGCATGGCTCTCATTCATCTCTTTTGGTTTTATGTGGTAGCAGCCCTCAGAGAACTAGAGGGAAATGTTAGCTGGTGCAGACCAGTGCCGGTCTGGCCACACGGCTGGAAGAGCCATGCTCAGTGCATATGTCAGGCTCTGTCCCGTTGCACTGACCTCGTCATGCAGCCTCAGCCCTGCCACAACGCCACATTTGTGCTGTATCTCTGTTGGCTGGCAGAAGCCTTCAGTCTCTTTTCAGTTTTGTTTCAGGGCAAGTCCAGGTAAAGGGCCCTGATGTGTGTGTGCACACTCTGTGCCAGGTGTGAGGACAGCTGCTATGGCTCAGTAACTTGTGGCAGGTCTGGCCCCAGTCTCTCAGGCTCTGTAAGGCTCTTTTGTTGACCTGTGATTGTGGGGTTCTCCCTCTATTTGGCAGAAACTATTCTGGAACCCCTCTGCTTCGGCAGTGGTTTTTAGGTTTCAATATTTGTTTTCTTAAAAGAATTAAATGTCTTGACCTTAATATAAACACTAAAAAGCATAGACATTTTGGTGAATGCTGATACAGTAAGGGGGAGTCCTAGTGTTTTTGGGCTGGGGGTGGGGGGAAGTCTGATTTTGTCTTCTTCATCTGTATGGAATAAATGCGAACATTAGCGAGGTTTAGGAGAGTATGAGGGGTTTGCTCTCAGACAGCATTTCTGGACCTTTGCAGATCGATAAGAACCTGAAGTCACTAGAACGCTGCCAGTCCTTGGAGGAGATTCAGCGGCTGTATGAGGCAGGTGACTACAAAGCTGTTGTGCATCTACTCCGCCCCACTTTGTGCACCAGTGGGTTTGACCAGGCCAAACACCTGGAGTTTATGACTTCCATTCCTGAGAGGCCTGCTCAGCTGCTTCTGCTGCAGGTGTGTCCCCTGGTCCGTGTGCCCTGTCCCTGCTTACACCTTCACAGCTTCTCCATGTGTATGCTCTGTTGAGGCTGTGGAAGTGGCCCGTGGGAACACATGCTTAGACTGTGGCAGTCTACACTTATAGCCCTGCCTCTAGAAAGATTCCAGACAGAAGAGCTGGTCAGGATCAGCAGAATTCTGAGTCCTAGGTTCTGGGGTTTCATGCAGCTCAAGATGAGTCCCACCCTTGACTCTGTACTTCTGTGTGACAGGGAAGGAAAGAGGAACAATAAGGTGTCCATTCACCTATTTATCTGTTCATCTTCGTTTTTTTTGACTTTCGTATTTTATTTTTAAATTTTTATTTACTCTTTTTTATTGAGATTTGATAACTAGCAAGTAGATGAAAAATGTGAGCAGTGTGGGAAATCAAGATAAAAGGGTGTAGCGGTACACACCTGTAATCCCAGGGCTTCAAGAGGCTGGGCAGGATGATTGCAGGTTCAATCCCAGTCTGGGCGGTTTGTCAGTTTAAGTTGTGAGGCTGTTTGTCTCAAAAGAGAAAATACCCCCCTCACCAAAAACAAAAAAAAGAGATGAGGTTGTAGCTCAGTATGAAGGCACTGGGTTCATTCCCCTCTAACACACACACACACACACACACACACACACACACACACACACACACACACACACACACACACAAAGACCCATGTACAACAATATAGTTGAAGATAAAGAACACTATCCAAGCACCAGATTTAGCTATGGGGGTCAGACAAGAGATCAGGGCATGAATTGTATTTGGCCACAGTTATCTTGTGAGACTCTGGACTGGTAATGATGGGGAGGACTGCTGTGTGTCCCTGGGTAGGGGTGTGTTTATGGTTAGGGAGAAGGAAGAGAGGGCCCAGTCCTTGCTGTCTCAGTGGCCCCAGTGCCAGACATTGTCTTGCCCTGTAGATGTCATTAATTACTGCACATAGCAGGAAGCTCCATTGATGAGGAAGGAGCTACTGTTTGGATGGGCACCAAACCGCAATAAAGGCCTGGGCCATGTGTTGTGGGAGCTCCCAGGTTTTGTAAGTTGTTCTCTGTTACCTTTCAGTATTTCCACTTGGGTGTTGTCTTAGTTACTTTTCTATTGTTACTGAGCCAAAATACCTGACACCCAAAGTTAAAAAGGGAAAGGCTTATTTATAAGCTCACAGTTTGTGGAGATTTCAGTCCATAATCAGCTGGCTCTAAGGCAGGGTGGTGTGGTTAAGGGGCAACCATTCTTTTTTTTTTCTTCCTTTTTTTGTGTTTTTAGTACAGGGTCTACAGGGTCTCACTACACAGATTGGACAGACGTGTAGTGATTCTCCTGTTTTCAGCCTCTCAAGTGCTGGGATTACAAGTGCGCACCACCAGTCCCAGTCTTATTTGCTGTTTCAGCACGCCCCAGGGTCAGGGCCAGCACAGCATGCCAGGGATTGAACCTGGTCACTGAGCCTGCTTTAGTCCACTGAGCTGTCTGGCCAGGGGGCAACTGGTCTTGGTGGTAGAAGACAGCAGAAGCAACAAGAGCAAAAATGGTACGGGTAATCATTTTCCCTCCCTTATATTGAGTGTAGGCCACTCAACCTAGGGTGGGTGTAGCACTCACAGCGCCAATTCCAGCACTAGGCCAAGAACCAATCACAGGCTCTAGATTCAACCACCTCTAAAAAGCCCTCCCTTGCTCTCCCCATTTACATGAGGCTTTGGGACAACATTGAGACTCAAACCATAGCAGGTCTTATCCTGTCCATCAGAGTACTTTTTAAAATTTTTATTTTGAAACAGGGTTTTGTTATTTGATTCAGGCTGGCCTTGAACTCATTTTGTAGTCCAGGCTGGCCTTGAACATGTAGTGATTCTCCTACCTCTGCCTCTGGAATGCTGGGGTTACAGTTGTATATCACTGTGCCTGGCCTCAGAGTGTTTTTCATATGTTAAAACTACTACTCTTTCTCATCAGATCTTGCAAATATTTTTTGCTGGTATGGTAGGTGTCTGTTCTTTTTTTTTTTTTTTTTTTTTTTTGGCATCAAGGATCAAACTAAGGACCTTGCACTTGCTAGGCAGACACTTAGGCTGCTGAGCTATCTCCTTCATTTCTGCTCTTAAACTGTGAGTTTTGCTTATCCTTTAATCTCTTTGTTTTTATAAGCAAAAAATAAGTTCTTTTTTTCTCCCAGTACTGGGGATCAAATCCAGAGCTTGTGCATACAAAGTATACACTCTACCACTGATCTGCATGCTTGTGTGCTTACTGTATGTACTGACTTGAGCTCTCCCAGGGTGATTGGCATGGGAGGGAAGGAAGGCCACGCTGATAGAGCCCCTGTTCTGTAGGGGAGGCAAGCAGAGATACAAAAGCAGAGCTAAAAAAGCACATTTGACCTTGTTTTTTTCTAGCAGCATTTATGTTTTGCATTTATCTTGTTTTCTCTTATGTCTCTGGAGTGGGGATGAGGGTATCAGATTTGATATCCTCTCTTCGAGCTGTGTGAAAGCTGTCTCCTAATTTAGACAAGTTGTCTTGTATATCCCTCAGTATAACTGTGTGGCTTTCTTCCTATTGAGTTGACTCTTAGGTCTTAATATTTTGGGGTTGCTATTTTGAGGTGGATCTTTTTTTTTTTTGTCATTATATTATCTTAACTATATGATGCTGGCTTATAGGAACCCTGTTGGTTTTTGCCTGCTTATTTTGAATGCAGCCGCTTTACTTAACCCCCATTATCTATGATCATTTTCTTCTTGTTTGGGTAGACGATTGTGCTGCCCACAGTCAGTGGTAATTTGGTCTCCACATTCATTGGCAGCTGTTCTGATTTTTAGTCTTGCTGGCTTAGAGCCCTGTAGGTTGTATTATAACACTGCTGGCAGATCCTTGTCTTGTGTCTGATTTTCACAGCAGTACTTCTGCAGCTTAAGGCCAGTATTTTTTTTATCTGCCTTTATGTATTTAGTGCTTTGACCAGGAGGGATCAGCTCAGATTTGGATCCCACAGCTACACTCTGTATGCAGCTCCTGTCTTAGTGGCCTCTTGCTCAAGGGTGCTGGCTGCTTCTTAAAAAACAGGCTCCATTTTCCTGGTAATTAGGGCTGATAAATTGGGGGAGGTTTTGATCTGTTTTCAGACTCTGCAGCACACTCTAAAGGCAGGATATTTCTGCTTCTACACCTGTTAGTGTCATCTCACAGAATGGCAGCTGCGCATGTCAAGCCAGGCAGGAGCTACTGCTGTGTCTGGGCTCTAGGGAGGTCAGAGCCCAGTGGGACACCAGGTAGCAGGTGCTTCCTGCTGGCCCAACAAGCCGTCCACCAGATCTGTGAATTCAGACAGGCTGTGTTTCCCTATGCACAGCTGGTTATGAAAGTGGCTAAGATCCCAGGTGAAATGTAGGCTTGTATTCTGTCCCTTGACACACACACATTGCAAAAAATGATGGCTTCCAAAGAGCAGATTCTAAACTAGAAGTAACCACTCTGTGGTATTCTAAGAGCTCTTCATGTGCCCAGCCTGGTGCTAGTGTGATATATATATATACCAGCTCATTGATATTCCTGTTATTCCTGGGAGGTGACGTGCAGCTGAAGCTGAGCAGGCCCCACCTCATCATGGGGAGGAGATGGCTCCTAGGCAATGACTTTAGTGCTGCCTGGAGAATTGCCCTTGCTGTGGCCTTGCTTCAATCTTCCTCTGTGGAGATAATTTCTCCCTGGCATTGTACCTCTGTCCTGAGCCATAGCTCTCTCCACAGCCCTCACACTAGAGGGATATGGTAATTTGGGGGATAGCTGATAGATGTTAGAGTCCCACGGTCTCAAATTGGCTACTTGCTGGCTCTGTGGTCCCTTTCCCAGGGACCAAGCTTGTAAATGGGGAAGATAGGTACAGAGGTAAAATGCCTTTCTAAGAGTCCCTAGGAGATGGCATGCCATACGGCCTTTGCACATAGGTGACCATCTGCTGTTCAGGATGCTACAAGACTGTATGAGTCTGTGCTGCACAGGGAGAGCCTTTTTTTTTGTATCTGTCTGTCTGTTTCTGTCTGTCTGTCTGTCTGTCTGTCTGTCTGTCTGTCTGTCTGTCTGTCTATCTATCTATCTATCTATCTATCTATCTATCTATCTATCTATCTATCTATCTTTTCCTTGTTCCCTCTTTACCCCATTGCTGTCTGCATCGCAGATCTGATACTTGTGTGTGCAGAGCTCAGTGTACCTTTCTGCTTGCTTTTTGTACTCAGGAGTCCTTGCTCCGGTTGAAGGATCACCAGCAGTGTTTTGAATGCTCCGAGATATCTCTGAATGAGGCTGTCCAGCAGATGGTGAACTCAAGTGAGGCTGCAGCCAAGGAGGAATGGGTGGCCACAGTGACCCAGTTGCTGCTAGGTGTTGAGCAGGCACTCTCTGCAGACAGCAATGGCAGCATCTTGAAGGAATCGTCCTCTACCACTGGCCTTGTCCGGCTCACCAACAACCTCATCCAGGTAATGTGGCTCCTCGCCCTTCCCCACCTCAGGTGTGTGGCTGTGGTTCTTTCTTCTTTAGTGTTCCCCTGACTTTTTCTGTGAGTTAGGCAGCCCAAAGAGGACACATTGGCTTCTCTGGCTAGAACTTTTAGGACCTGAAGAAGTGGATCTGCACAGACTTCAGACTTCCTGGAGCTGGTTGGACCTGGGATTTAAAGAGAGTGTCACATTTGATGTGACAAAGTTATCCAAGACCACTCTTCCCAGAGGGAAGGAAACGGGCTCAGAAGGGACCACAGTCAGCATGGGGACTCATTCTAGGCCTACTGACTCTGCCAGGGCTCTGCATTACCTATGCCACCCTGGTACTTAAAGCTGAGGGGTAGTCACAGCATAGTAGGCTTTAGGCAGAGAACCATCTCCTGAGCCAGCCCCACCTCTCTCTCCAGCTTCCACTCAGGCCATCAAAGGTCCTACCAAACCCACTTTCTTCACATCTTAAATTTGTTTCTCCCTTCTGTCTTCCTTGTCCTGCCACAGTTCAGGCCACTGCTGTCTTCCTGCATGAACTATGAGTGCATACCTTATATTCTTTCCTGCCTGTCTACCCTTCCTGCCTAGCTATCAACCTGCTACAGAGACACTTTTCCAAAACTGAAAGATGAATTGTGTTCTTTTCTTGCTTAAAGCCTTGTACATTCCCTCTGAGTGGTGTGTGCCCAAGGTGCACTGATCCTGCCGCCTGCCTCTTCCCTCCATTTCCACTTCCTTGGCCACAGCCATTCCGGGCCCCTGCCTCCAGGCTTCTCTTTCCTTATACCTGTCCCTTTTGGGTGCTGGGTGAAGCACAACTGCTCACCTGGAAACCTCTTGTAGGAGTTCAGCTCTGTCTGCCCCTTCCTCTGCTGTGACTCCCTGTTCCTGTGTTCACATTTAGTTTGCCTAATTGCTCTCTTCTCCCAGGATGTTCTGTGTTACAGTTAGTAACTGTGTGGGGCATGAGGGAAGGTGATGTATGATTCTGGTGTATTTTATTTGTACCTGGAATTGAAGTTAGGACCTTTCACTTGCCAGGCAGGTGCAGTGACACTAAGCTGTATCCCCAGCCCTGATCTGTGATTCTGTCATTGAGCATTGTAGGGCTCTGTCTGAAAATAAGCTGGAGTGCTGCTAGGTCAATATTCCTACATTAGAGCAATGGGGGTGGGCAGGCAGCATGCCCCATCTCTTCCAGGGGACATCGCCATGGGGGCTCATTTCAGAAGGGCAAGGGGCAGACTTGCCCCACTCTGATAGTCCGCATCCCCTGCCAGGTCATCGACTGCAGCATGGCTGTGCAGGAGGAACCTAAGGAGCCCCATGTCTCCTCAGTGCTGCCCTGGATCATCCTGCACAGGGTCATCTGGCAGGAGGAGGACACCTTCCAATCCCTGTGCCACCAGCAGCAGCTCCAGAACCCAGTGGAGGAAGGTGTGCTGGTAACAGACCTGTTGGGGGTGGGCCTCATTTACAGTTCTTGCCCCTGGCCTCTCCTACGGCTTGAGACACTGTGACCTGGGGCTCACTATGACAGGATTTCACATGACACTTGATGGAAGCAGAAGCTTTCCTATTTCTTCCCTCAGTATGCTCACTGTGCAGTGGCACAGGAGTGTGGGCATGTGACATGTGCGTATGGTGCTTATAGTAGCCTGGAGGGAATGATGGCCAGGTGAGCTTGTCTGGGAGTGCTTTAAAGTGCCTTGTGTGCAGACTCCTCCAGTCCACGGGAAGCCAAGCACAGGCTCCACATTCCAGCTGTCACTTGTTTGTTCATGTAATCAGTGTCTTTTTTTCCATTGGAAATAAAAGGTACCTTCCTCAGTGGTTTTCCAAAGACAAAATGAAGTAACTAAGTCATGAAGCACAGTGGCAAATGGTGGGTGCTAAGTGATGAGCAGACCTTAGGAACTCAGAAACGGAGTGGGGGAGCTGCGAGGTAGGGCATAGGAGGGTGGGGCCCTTGGTGGAGATGGTACTTGAACTGTGGTGGGCACTGAAGTGTGGAACTGCAGAAACTATGTCATAACAACAAACACTGAAAGCAAACATTGCCTATAAGCTTGTGAACTATTATGGAGTTGTAATAATAGGCATATTTGTGCATTTATTCAGCTAACTAGATACATTCATTGGGGAATTTTCTGCAATATGTAGTTTGTAAAACAAAAAAAAAAAAAGGAAAGGCATTCCAGCTGCCCAGAGGAACGTGTGATTTGTCTTCTATTAGCTGTCTCTATAGTTTTGTTGACCCCTCAGATATTTCTTAGTTTCCCTCTACACATTAAGCCTCTTAATAAAAACCTTTTGGCCTTGTCAGGGTCATGGTGGGAGGATACAGATGAGATGTTTGACAGTGCCACGCAGTGAGACTGACTGAGAGGAGGCACATGAGGCTGTCCCCCATTGGGTGGTGGTTGGGCTGAGGACTGAGGGAAGAGCAACAGCAAAGCGTGAGGGGAAGTGGAGCCTTGTGGGCAGGGACTCAGAGAGCTTCGGGTCCGGGGGAGATCTGGGGCCTAGGGGCTGGTGTGGGAGGGGCCAATTGCAGAAAGCGTTTAGGCTCTGTAGAGTATACAGTGGCTCTTGTTTCGCTCCATCAGCTTTTCTTTATAATACTGAAATAAGGTGCATCCTGTACTGAGCTGGCTACCTGCTGAGTCCTTAGGAAGATTTGAGTATGGCTTTCCTTCTTTTTTTTATTTTTTTATTTTTTATTTTTTATTTTTTGTCTTTTTGAGACAGGGTCTCACTATGCAGTTCAGGCTGGCCTCGAGCTCACTTTGTAGCTCA